>PVHY01001824.1:0-144044 GCA_004024945.1 Uropsilus gracilis
CCCGCTTGTGGTAGTTTTAACAGAGACACCGTGCTGTGTATCAGCTCCGACTTCTGACAGCTTTGTAGCACTGGCCACAGGCCATGTTCCCAAGTTAACTGGGACCTGCTGCCCTGTGTTTCTTTCACTCTTTCCCAGACTCTCCCAATGTTATCCTTGATGCATTCTGAGTTCTTGACTTTTATTGGATAGAGGACTCATTTGCAAGTACCTAGTCAACTCCCTGTCTCCTTTTGAGCATGGTGTCTGAAGATGGCCCAGATCAGAAAGGCAGGCCACTGATGGCCACCACGTGTAACAGAACAAAAACCTGAAGCCAGACTCCTCCCCAGAACCTCCCATGAAGTCACAGGCTGCAAGAGGCCTTCTTGGACCCATGTCTGATAGCTGGAGCAATTAGACTTTTGCAAAAGGTATGAGTGCTTAGTGTGTCTCATACTTGGCACAAGGTGGTAGAATATAGTTGGAAATAAGAAGTAGTACCTGACCCTCAAAGTTTGCCCTAGTGGGAGACCCAGATCACTAAAAGGGTAGCAAAAACATATTACCAAGAACAATCACAGAGGATGATTACTGTTACTGCTGTGGAAATTGTGCTATGGAAATTGAGGAAAAGTGGCATCTAACCAGTCTGGGGGAGTCCCAGATCCCAGAGGAAATATGCCAAACCCACAGCTGATGCCATAACAGTGAAAGACTGAAAGCTTTCCTTCTAAAAGTAGGGTTTTAACACTGCTCTGGCTATCAGCATTGTACTGGAGGTTCTAGGCAGTGTAAGTAGGCAAGAAAAATAAATGGAAGTTATCTAGTTTGAAAAGGAAGAAGTTCCACGACCTACTCATAAGTGACACTGTATGTAGAAAACTTGATGTATACACACAAAATTAGAGCTAATAAATTAATGAATTCCCATATGTAAGATCAACACACAAAAGTAAGTTGTATTTCTGTATCTAGCACTGTACGATCTGTAAATGAAATTCTTCGTACAATAGCATCAAAAAGAATAAAAATTTTAGAAATGAGTTTAGCAAAAGCTGAAGACTGAGGCACTGAAAGTTTATTATAAGACATAATTGAAATGAATTAAAGAAGACCTAAGTAAACAGCCCTTCCATGATCAACAGATTCTATGCAACTATCAAAATCCTATTCTACTTTTTTTGCAGAAACTGACAAGCTAATTCTATAATTAATTCATATGGCATTCCAGGGGTGTCAAATAACCAAACAATCTGTGAAAACAACAAAATTGGAGAACTCATACATCTCAGTTTTAAAACTCACTGCAAAGCTACAGTAATGAAGACAATATGGTACTAGCAGAGGGTAGACGTATAGAGCAATGGAATGAGTTGGGCATCCCAAATTAGACCTATACACCTTTGCCTAAGTGATTTTCAAAAAGTACTAAAACCATTCAATAGAAGAATAGTCTTTCAATAAATGGTGCTGAGACAATAGATGTCCACCTACAAAAGAGTGTAGTTGGACCTCCTACCTCATAATATATTCAAAATTAATTCAAAGTGCATGATAGACCTAACTATATGAGGTAACACAGAAAAATCCTCATTACCCAGGTGATACAGGTACAGGAAACATGTCTCTCCAGGCACAGCACAGGAGAAATGTTGCTGATTGACTTTAGTTGACAGCTGAAGGCATTAGCATTAAAATGAAAGATCCAAACCAATTAAGATTCTTCTCAGATCTCATTTAAAGTCTAATTTTGAAGTGAGTGGTGTGTAGTAGATGGGACCTTTCAGATGTGTGCAGGTAGTGGAGGGAAAGGCAGAGCCATCACCACTCTGTGGTGTCTATACCACCTTGGAATTCTGTGTTTCTATGTCATAGTAGTGCTGTCTCTTTCTCTGTGTGCCATGAGGTAAACAAGACTGAAGCACTTTGCCTTTCACTCTTGACTGTCTCTTGGCTGAAGTGACTTTCCTCTTAGTCTACCTTTCCAATTCCCAATGTGTTTAAGATCCAGCCCCAGTCCCTCTCTTTCTAAGAAATGCCTTCCAGCTCATAGTCCACCCCCTTAGTTTCTTCTATGAAGGGGTGTGGAGTTCCCTGGTTCTGAGTTGTTTGATGGCATCATCTTAGACTCTCAGGGGAAAGGAGCTGGCTCTGGACTTCACCTCCTGCACTTCTCACTGACCAAGACACTACTCTTTAAGTCTCTCTCACTCATTGTTTTTAGGACAATGTGATTTTTGTTTCCCACTTTGTATTATGTGAAATAATATATATGAAATTGTGTGATTTGATGCATCATATCAATAATGTTAGTTTTTTCTTCTTTCTTTTGTTTGAGAACCATTTTTAACACTCTCCCAGTCCCAGTATTTCTGCAGCCTCACTAAGCCGAGTTCTGGCTAAAGCAGATACATAGCATTGATTAGTGGGAATGCACTGAGTCCCCAGAAGCATGAAAATATCAAAAAGACACTTTGTCCAGATCTGCTAAGTCAATAAGAAAGATGGCAGCTGAACAGCCTGTCTCAGCAGCCTCCCTTGCTTTGGGTAGTAAGTGACAGGAGTTGCTGCCAAAATGCAGAAACATCATGGAAGAAATCATCTGACAACTTCATAAAGAAATTCAAGTCAAAATTGAATTAAAATTGCAATATATATGACTAATATATAAAATGAATAGTTTTTTGTATATGCAAAAATAATATAAGAAAATATGCCATGTATATCTCTAATTATATATTGAAATATGAACTAACTAATGAAGATGCTTTTAAATTTTTACTGAAGCAGAACCTGAAAGTTAGGAAAGCTATTTATAGGTATCATAAAATGTCACCTGTTTTCCAACTCAGTCTAAAAATCAATTTTCTCAGCTCATTCATTCAATAATTGTGAGCATTTTTGTATGCCAGACATTGTACTAGAAGTGAAGCTGTAACAGTAAGCAGTACAATGTGTCTTAGGTGAAGACACATTGTAAGATTGTGTCTAGCAATTGAAATAACAGGAAACCTGCCAGTAGCCAGATTCTGATGTCTGTGATAATAGAATAAATAAGTTTAGGAAATTGTGAAGCCAGTTAACACAGGAGTGGGTGTTCCAAACTCTGTAAACCCACCATATGAATTAAAAGAAACTGTCAAAAAGTTGACACCCCACCAAGTAAAGTACTTTTGAAGATATAATTGGCTTTATTAAACCATTCAGGAATGGGGAAGTGTCCCATCAAGCAAATAAAAACGTGAAAAGGAAAAGGTTTTAAAAGCAATGTAAGGAATTGAAAGAATTCTTTAGGTAACCTACTGATACGGGGAGGATTTTGTGTGCACGTTACTTCACCCTCCTTTGGAGAATGGAATGAATGACTTCAAGGGTGCTGAGCAGAAAATTCCACTGACCTTTTCAGGCTACATTTCTCAGGAATAGTGCATGGTAGTTTGGTTAGGTGTTTGGTTTTCATAGGCTTACCTAACTCCATTTGGGAACTCCCACTTTCTTGACAAATGCAGGGTGTAAACATGTCACCTTTTCCAGGATACCTGAGATCCACCTAACCCTAGTCATGGGTTCATTCATGCATCACATTGTTACTGTGGCCCAGTGAAACAGAAATCAGTTATAAAAATTTAGGATGCTGGGGATGAATGGAGAGATGTTAATATGAGCTATAGGCTAGATAATATTGTTGTTAACATATGTGTTATAATTAACATGTGTTAATTTCCTTATGTTTGATAATGGTGTGCTCACATAGTAGAATGTCATTTCTGGGAGACTCAGGCTTTGGTTCAGAACGGTAACATGGCCATGGCTTTCTTAACAGTCCAACATGAAACAGAGGGTTTGACTTGTATCACATGGATGTGGGGGAATCTATGCTTAAGGAGAGAAAAAAGAACTGATGTCTAAGAGTGATCACTCTTAAAGTGATGTTTAAGAGTACAACCTTGCCATTAGTGGATAAATGACTTCTGGAGATATGTTACACAGCATAGTGATATCATAATGTATTATAAGCAATAATGTATTATAAACTTTGAAGTTGTCAAGATATTAGATTTTAATTGTTCTCACCACAAAAAAAAATCATTAGTAGATAATACAGTTACAATACATAAATGCATCAAAGCAATATATGGCCAACTTTAAACTTAACCCAATGTTATTTGTCAAGTATATTTCAGTTAAAAAAAAAAGCTAGAGAGAGAAAACAAAAATGATAACGTAAATCAAGGTGAAACAGCATATTTGAACTTGTAAATTTATGCCTTTCAGCAAATTTTTGAAATTTTTGTCCATTATTCCTTTAGACTTATTTCCGTCCCATTCACTATTTCTTATCTATGTTAGACTATTTTCAATTGTCCCACAGTTGCTAGTACTGTTCATTTTTTTCTAACATCTTTTTCTCTTCAGATTGGAGCATGTCTTTGCTCTATCTTAAAATTCACTGATACTTTCTTCTTATATATTAAATGTGCTTTTAAGTCTTTCAAGTGAATATTTTTGTTGAAGATACTGCATTTTCTAGTTTAAAAATTTCAGTTTGATTCTTTGTTATAGTTCCCAATTCTCTGCCATTTCTTACCTCTTCATATGCTGGAAGTATGTTTTTCTATATATTTCTGAGCATTGTTACCATAATTTACCTGTTAATTCTATATCATCTAAGTGTCTTTCTTTATTTTATATTTTTATCTTTTAGTGAAAATAATTATTCATCTGATTATTTGGAAGATGTTTTGGTTGTCAAATGACAAACTGTAGAATTGCTGGAATGTGCAATGTTTCTCTGAAGAATGTAGGGAATATTTTTTCTTTTAACAGAAAGTTAATGTGACTTAATTAAAACTTCATGTTCTATGTAATTTTAGCCTTAACTAGAGATCTTAGAGTCTTACCCCCATATCTTTACAGTTTAGAATCAGACAGAGATTTGGGCAGAATTCCTCAAAGATATTATTTGTAGCTCTCCCCTTAAAACTCTCTCCTTTCTGGGATTGTTCAATTTGTATGATCATTCTGAAGTTCATTTATATGATTATTCCGTCAATGAAACTATAAGTACAGGTTTTAGTCATGACTGCCTTAAGGCAAAAAAGCTTTAAAAGCAGACATCTCACACAGTAGTAGTCTTTTTCTAATTATCAACTTACCTGTAGTTTCACCAGTAACATCAGATAGTTTATATTTTCTTCCAGTGAGTATAATTATCTATAGGAGTTTATTTGGTAGTAGCTATCCCATTATTACTAGCAACGCTTAAGGTAAAATAAATACAAAATTTATTGAGTAGTTGGGGGAGATCTTTTGGCATTTCTGAATTAGGAAATTAAATTCTGCCTAACCTATGTCTAAGTAAAATAAGGCGGATGGGTGAGTTAGAGTGAGTATCAGTGTTGTAAATGAGATTAATTTATTTGTAAGCTTGACATATAATAAATGGAAGTTAACATCCCTACAGAACCTTGCATGCTAGCAGATGTTAGTGCACATTTCCACCTTAGAAATAAAAATTGTATTTGTGTTTTAAAAGAAGAATTATAATGAGCAAGGTGTTAAAGTTAAATTTAGACAGTTCTTCATGGAGGGCAGTGAGGAGGGAAAAAGGAAATAAACAAATTGGTAGAGCAAAAGTATGTGTGCTAAAAACTACCAAGACTTGAAGTCATGGGACTTAGGCTTGTATCTCAAATATAAAGCCATTTTCTCTGTGAGATGACAAAATCTCTCCAGGCTGCAGCATTTCTCTCCTGTAAAATAAGCAAAAATAACATAGTTCACATGACAGAGGAGAAAATGAAAATGGATTTTCAATCCGAGCAAATGAAAATACTTGAATCTGAGTAAATGTATTTTAAATCTGAGTCTGAAGGTTGGATTGTGTTTTCTAGGTAATAAAGCAAAGAGTCCCAGCATTTTGGCACATCTGGTCTTTATTCAGCCTTCTTGATCCTAAGTTTAACCTCTTTATCCCACTCCCACTTAGTCTAAGTTTAGTCAGTACTCAGAGTCATGTTTAGGACTTTGATGGGCATTATTTTGACAATGTGAGAGAAGGAGTCTTGGGCAGATTTATCTTAGCTTTCTTAAAGATTATGTTTGATTTGAAAAGCAGTGGTGAGAGTGGACAGTTTTGCCTTGTTCCTGATCTCAAAGGGAAGGTTTTCAGGTTTTCACCATTTAGGCTGATACTGACTGTGGGTTTATAATATATTGCTTTATTATGTTAAGGTACATTCCTTCTATCCCCAGAATTTCAAGGACCATAATCATAAATGGATGTTGAAAAGTTTTGTCAAAAGTTTTCTCAGTATTTATTAATATGATCATGTGGTTTTACTTTTTGTTGACATGTTGGATTACATTAATTGATTTTTAGGTGTTGAACCATCCTTGTTTCCCTGGGATAAATACCACTTGGTCATGGTGTATTATCTTTTCAATGCATTGTTGGAGTCTATTTGCTAGGATTTTGTTGAGAATTTTTGTATCTGTGTTCATTAGGGAGATTGGCCTATAGTTTTCTTTCTTTGTGTTATCTTTGTTTGGTTTTGGTATTAGTGTGATACTGGCTTCGTAAAATGTATTTGGTAGTGTTCCTGATTTCTCTATTTTTTGAAAGAGTTTTTGTAAGAAAGGCACCAGTTCATCTCTGAATGTCTGGTAGAACTCATTTGTAAATCCATCTGGTCCTGGGCATTTGTTTTGGGGGAGTGATTTTATTACTGTTTTGATTTTGCTGTGTAAGATTGATTTAGGCTTTCTCTGTCTTTTTTATCCAGTTTTGGATGGATGTATGCTTCTAAAAATTTGTCCATCTCATAGAGGTTGTTGAACTTGTTTGCACATAGATATTCATAGTAATCTCGAATTATCCTCTGTATTTCTGCTTTGTCTGTGGTAATTTCTCCCCTTTCATTTATGATTCTGTTTAATTCTCTTTTCTCCCTTCTCTTCTTTATGAGTTTGGCTAGAGGTTTATCTATTTTGTTTATCTTTTCAACAAACCAACTTTTTGTTTTGTTGATCTGTTCTATTGTCTTTCCTGTTTCTATTTCATTTATTTCTGCTTGAAATTTGATTATCTCCTTCCTTCTACTTGTTTTTGGATTTTTCTGTTGTTCTTTCTCTAGCTTTCTCAGATATGCGATTAGGTTGGGTTTTTTTTTGGATAGTTTCTTGTTTCTTGATGTGGGACTGTATTGCCATATATTTCCCTCGTATTTGCCTTTGCAGCATCCCATGTATTCTAGAAGGTTGTACCCTCATTGTCTTTCATCTCAAAATATTTGTGTTTGATTTTCTCATTAATCCACTCTTTTTCCAAAACTGATGGCTTCAGTATACATGAAATGGGAGATTTACAGTTCTTCTTATGGTTGAATTCTAGTTAGATACCTTTATGGTCAGAAAATGATATGATTTCAATCTTCATGAATTTGCTGATGCTGGTCTTGTAGCCCAGGACAAGACAAAGAAAACAGAATGAAGCTACCAAGAAGCAAGAAACAGATAACCTATAAAGAAAAACCTATTAGGCTCACATTGGACTTCTCAGAAGAAACACTCTAGGCAAGAAGAGAATGGAGCAACATAGTCAACAAACTCCAAAAGAAAAAATACCAGACAAGGATACTTTATCCCACAAAGCTCTCATTCATCTATGAAAGAAAAGGATGGACCTTCTCATATAAATATGTTTGATTTGAATAGATAGTGTCAGGGTTTAATAAGAAAGGGATAGTAGCAGAAGAAAAGCAAAATATAATTTATTGAAAGTCTGAATATTTTCAGCAATATTACACCTTGAATATCAGGATATACCTCTGTGTCAAGAGGTCTGGTCAGCATTGCATGCTGTTAATATTCACTTTAGTGGCTTCCATCATAACTGGCTAATAATTAGATTGATCAGGAGCCTTGATAACTGAAGTTGAGTGGGTAAGGGTAGAGTGAGAAAACGAGACCTAACGGGCCACAAGCTTTGCATACTATGGTAAGGATTCTGACTTTTTAATTAAATAGGACATTTTTCAGGTTTTAGGGGAGTGATGCTATCTGATTGTGTCTTATGAAGGAACACTTTGGTGATTATGTAGAGGAGAGCAAGAGCTCAAATGGGGAAATCTTCAAGGCTCTTGTGTCATTCTATGGAGGAGGGGGAATTACTAGGGAAAGGTATCCAAAGGAAAAAGTAACAACAGAAAGATAAAACAACCAAAAATATAAGATGGAATATAGAATGACAGTAGGCTTCTTATATCAATAATGACTCTAAACATGAATATTCTAAACTCAGCAATTAAAAGACACACTATGACAGATTAAATTAGAAAGTATGATCCATCTATATTTTGCATTTAAGAATCTCACATTAGATATAAGAATAACCATAGACTGAAAGCAAAAGACTGGAGCAAGGTATTTTCAGTCGACAACACAGAGGATAAAAGCAAGAACTACTACTCTCCTATCTGATAAATTAGACTTTCAAAGAAAAAGCTAATCATTGATGAAGATGAACACTAAATAATGAGCACAGGAACAGTTCATCAAGAATAAGTAATGATCATCAATATCTATACACCCAACACAAGTGCACCTACATATAATGTAATTACATGTAATGTAATTCTCCACAGAATGACAAAGCAGTTATTGATAGACATAAAGCAACACATTGACTGAAGCACAGTAGTAGTAAGGGATTTCAACTTACCATTTATGGCAATGAATAGATCATTCAGACAGAAAATAAACAAAAAAATAGTTCTTAAATGAAATACTAAATAAGATGGACTTAAAAGACATATACAGAGTCTTCCATTCCAAATAAATGAATATACATTCTTCTCAGTGCACATGGAATATGCTTAAGGATAGATCATAGGAAAAGAGACAAAACATATCTCAAAAAATATAGGAAAATAAAAATTACATTAAGCATCTAGTCTGATCACAATGGTAAATAGCTAAAAATCAACCATAAAAAGAAGTCACTCAATAAAATGGGAATAAAAGGAACCTATGTCACCATAATAAAGATAAACCCACATAAACATCATGTTCAGTGGTGAAAAACTGAAATCATTTCCCCTAATATGAGGAAAAAAACAATGATGTCCATTTTCACCACTACTATTCAATATAGTTTTGGAAGTCCTCAACAATTTGAGCAATTTGAGGGAGCAATTTGAGCAATTTGAGGGAGGGGATAATAAGGCATAATAAAAATCTAAATTGGAAAAGAAAAAGTGAAACTACCACTATTTTCAGATAATTTTATTATAGACACAGGAAACAAAAAATAGGTCTCAAAATTCTACTAGAATTCTAGTAGAACGAACACAGTAAAAAGGCAGGATAAAAAATTAATATGCAAAAGTCTGTTGAGTTTCTGTATGAAGCAATGAATTTGAAAAAAAACTAAGAAAACAGTCCTTTTTACAACCACATCAAAAATGATAAAACACGTGGGAAAAAAACAAAGTAGGTGAAGTCACTGTTAAAGGAAATAAGACAAGAAAATGGAAATTACCTTGTGTTCATAGATTGGAAAGATAAATATTTTTAAGATGTTTACATTACATAAGCAATACACAGTTTCAATGCAATTATTATCAAAATCTCAATATTTTTCAAGGAAATATAACAAACAACTATAAAATTTGTATGAAACCATAAAAAATTCAGAATTACCAAAGAAATCTTGATAGAAAAGAAGAAAAATAATATTCCTACATAACATTAAAATAACATTTAAACTACATCATATGTCAATAGTCATCAAAACTATAACACATTGTAACAAACACAGAAACATGAATCAATAGAATAGAGAGCTCAGCTCACTCTCATGAAAATGGCCCATATCAAAAATACCAAAAACTGACACCTGATAAACATGTAAGAGTAAGCTATGTCAGGATCCAAAATCCACCTTAAGACTTCATACCTCTCTCATCAATTTATCACTGGTTACCCACACACCTGAATTATGGCAGTTAAATGGCCAAAAAGTCCATGGTGTTGATGGAGTCAAGAGAAGGAGGGAAGAGCAAAAAACACAAAAAAGAGCAGTAATGAATTGGAACACTGCCCACCATACCAAAGCAGTAGAGGGAACAGGTATCTCTAGAATTACCACACAGAGGTGGGTCTCCCCTGGAGATCCAAACCCAGGGTCTACTTTCTCTTTGGAGAAAGTAGTCAGATTTTGAACCCATAAAAAATTTCATTGACAGAAGGTAGGTAAAGGTGCCTTTCTCAACCTGGAGAAGCAGTGAAGTTTGTTCCAAAGGAACAAGCCTCAACCTCCACCAGTTATGAAACCAACCAATGTTTTCCTTGACTCCTAATCCATACTCTGGCAAGCTCCACTTACTATAAGGAAAACTGCTAGAGAGGCTGGTCAGGCCATAGGAACTGACCTCTGTGGAACTGCCTGACTTACCTAGCTGGACATCCCAAAAACATCCATCCCTCCCTACCTGAACTCCAGACATTTCTCTAGGCTCCTACCCACTGAAGACAAGGAAATGTCTCCTACTATAAATAACACTGATTGCTAGGATAAGGTGCATTCAACAGAACTTGGACTTTTGGTGGCAAACAGCATTCCCTAAAGCCACCTACCTCTTCCCTGCACAGATTCCTAGGGCTTCCCCTTGGTTCCTAGCCTACTACAGACTGGGGACTACTGCTTTCCTTTTCCTGCCTCCTAGAAAGACCATTGACTGCTTGGTGGGTATTAAGCTGACAAATCTGGGACTGCACATGACTAACATAGTGGTCCCAAAAGGCACCCTCCTCAGGCATCCAGACTCAGGATTTCCTTAAGCTCTTAGAATACCAAGTACTGCCTTTCATAAGGAACATGGATTGCTTGGAATTTGCTACACTGCTAAACTACCTGAACTTCTGGTGGATAGCTAGATAGTTCCAAAAGGAACCTAAACTCCTGAACTGCTGTAGCTCCGAGATCATGGATTCTTGGAAAGGCATTTAAGCTTACTGGCCCAAGAACTGCCAATCCCTACCTAGCTTGGCTAGCATCTAAATACCTAACTACTACTACTACTACTAAACAATTGTTGCTTCATGGCATCTGCCAGTGGCCCAGGCCCATGTTCCTCCTGGTGTCTCTGCTTATGCCTGAGAATCAGGGTTTGAAAGGCATTGTCAGCAAAACCTGCTGAGATCAGAACTAGGCTGTAACTGAATGGTCAGCTATGATTTGGGGCTACTGAAAAAGCACAACTGGTAGAGTGTACCTTGACCTACCTCATCCAGAATGCCTCTCTCAGCTCAAGTGACTGTAGCAAAAAGAGAGGCTACACCATTGGCCGTTTACTGAAGCAACATCCACTGCCCCCCTACATCTCCAACCCTTAACTTGTATGCTGGCTTTATGGACTACTACTCTACACTGCTCTTGAGCTCCAGTGACCTGAATTTCTAACATATGACTGTCACAACAAAACTGGGAAGAAAAGTAGTATAGCTTAATTCATAGGAATAGTCACAAAGTATCAATCAGAATGAGGAGGCAGAAGAATTCAACTCTATCAGTGAATCAAGACAAAGCCCTGGGGGAAATCCATAATACAACATAATTAACCAAACTAACAGGAAAAGACTTCAGAGCAAAACTTTTAATGATTCAATAAATGGAACAGGAAAAACTGGATCAAGACATGCAAAAAAAGGGACAAGGACAACTCCCTCACACCTTGTACAAAAACCAACTCAAAATGGGTAAAAGACTTAGGGGTAAGATCTGAAACCATAAATACATAGAGGAAACCCTGGCAAACTTTTCATGAATTTTACCTCAAAAATCCATTTCTGGAAACAACTATAGCTGGAAAAAAAATGAAAGAAAACAAACATCTGGGACTACATCAAACTAAAAAGTTTCTGTACAGCAAAAGAGACATTAAACAAAATAAAAAACTCAACTGAATGGGAGAAAACTTTTGCCCTCCAGACAAGTGACAAGGGGCCGATAACAAAGATCCACAAAGAGCTCCAACAACTCAACAAAAACAAAGCAAAAAGCCCAGTCAAAGATGGGGAGAACTGAAACGACACTTCACCAAAAAAGAGATACAGAAGGCTAATAGGCATATGAAAGAATGTTCCACATCACTAATAATCAGGGACATGCAAATTAAAACCACACTGAGATACTGTCTTACACCACTAAGAGTGGCCCATATAAATAAAACAGACAATAACAAGTGTTGGTATGGATGTGGAGAAAAAAGACCTCTCTTACACTGCTGGTGGGAGTGCAAACTAGTCCAGCCACTATAGAAGACTGTGTGGAGGACCCTCAAACAATTGAAAGTGGAATTACCATTTGACCCAGCATTCCCACTACTGGGAATCTACCCAGAGGAGATGAAAACACTACTTCAAAAGAACACCTGTACATACATATTTATTGCAGCTCTGTTTACAATTGCCAAGATATGGAAACAAACCAAATGCCCCCAAACTGACAATTGGCTGAAAAAAATGTGGTATATGTACATGATGGAATACTATGCATCAGTCAAGGAGGACAAACATATGTCATTTACAGTGACATGGATGAAACTAGAAGGACTCACATTAGCAGAAATAGGCCAAAAAGAAAAAGAGGAATACAGGATGGTCTCGCTTATATGACAGATATAGGGAAAATCAAACAAATGAATAAGAAAAATTAGAAACAACCAATGGGGCTGAATGATGGAGAGAGGAGGAGGGGGAAGAAGGTGGGGGAGGTGGAAGGCACAAAAGAGCAGGATGGTTAACAGGTGTTAGGGAAATGGGAAAACCCTGGGGTACACAATAATATAATATGCATAAATGCACATATCTATGCAAAATTTAAAGCATTAAATTTAATTTTAAAAATGAGCTATCACAGAGATAGTTGACATTCTCTGTGGACATCTCTTCTATACTATTCCCTATTATACATTCCCAAAAAAAATTATCAGTACACTAGATTTGATGTTTATCATTCCTGTGATATTTGAAACTTTTAAATCACACAGATGAGTAAATAATATATTATTTTGCATAATTTATAATTTTATAATTATGGTATTATACTATGTATACCTAAAAAAAAAATCTGAGACCATAAAATATATTAAGAGAAATATGGGCAAAACATTCCAGAATTACACTTCAGAAACCTCTTTCAGGACACATCTACAGATGCTAGAAAAATGAAGGAAAACAAACAGCTGGGACTATATTAAACTAAACGCTTCTGCACAACTAAAGACACACTAGTCAAAACAAAAGACATTCAACTGAATGGGAAAAAAATTATGCCCTCAATACAAGTGATCAGGGACTGATAACAAAGATCCACAAAGAATTCATAGAATTTAACCAAAACAAAGCAGAAAGCCGGTCAAAAAATGTGGAGAATTACTAAAAAGACATTTCTCCAAAGAGGCAATACAAATGGCCAACGGACACATGAAAAAATGCTCAACATCACTAGCAATCAGGGAAATGCAAATCAAAACCACGAGATACCACCTTACACCAGTGAAAATGGCACACATCAAAAAAATGCACAAGTGCTGGCGTGGATGTGGAGAGAAAAGAACATTCTTACACTGCTGGTGGGAATGTAAACTGGTCCTGTCACTATAGAAAGCAGTGTGGAGGACCCTCATACTAATGAAAATGGAGCTACCATTTGACCGAGCAGTTGCTCTTTTGGGAATCTACCCAAAGGGGACCTCAATACTTATACAAAGGGACACCTGTACTCAGAAGTTTACTCCAGCATTACTTATAATTGCAAAGACATGGAAACAACCCAAATGTCCCAAAACAGACAAATGGATGAAAAAGATATGTTATATATGCACAATGGTGTTGAAAGCACACAGTACAAGGAAGGACAATAAGAGAGATGGCTTAGCTATGGCAGCTAAGGATCAACTGGAAGTAATGGACTAGACAACAATATTAAACAAAGAAAGGTGCATTTATAAAGAACAGCACAATTAATGATGAATTTCAAAGGAAGGCAAATGGTGAGGGTGTAATAAAATTGGTTAACAGGTTAACATATCGTTTCCTGTGAGGTAATTGGGGGCAGGAGGATCACTCACATCTTAGTTGCATCTCTTTAAGGAATGTTTCCTTAGGTAAACATTGGAGGGATGGCGACACTATCACTCTTCAGAGGTATTCATGACTGTCCTGCCTCCAGTTTTCTGGGAACAGATAAGGTGGTAAAATGAGATCTTACTCATTTCACAGCATGAGCCCATTCTGGTCTGTGATAGTACCCACCATGTCCCTTTTTTTTTGCTTACCATAAGCCAGGAAACTCTGACAGGTTGGCTGCAATAGGTGCAAAGCAGCCTTAGCAAAAAAAGAATTATAATTAATATTTTAACAACAATTAGCAGTTTATATACCAAGTGAGCCCCCCAGTTTAAAGGGTTAATTCAGGACAGGTCAAGCAGGTTGAGGGGTCAAAGCTGTTTAAATGACACACAACTTCTTACATTTGTTTAGTAAACAGGTTTTACGCAAATGCAATATGATGTTTAGAATAATTGAGATCGTGATCTGTACAAGGGGTAACACAAACATTAGTAAAATTATAATGACAGCATAGAAAAAGCAAATGTTTTACAGCAGTGAGGTCCATATACATAGAATCCAGTTCTCCTTGTAATGCATCCATTTCACTCTACAAAAAGCGTTCTCCTTCAGCCATTTTGTGGATCATTTTTGAAATGGTATGCTGTAACATGTTTGGCTATTAAAATTTCAGAGTGGTAAGAGATAGCTGTCATGGTGACTGCTGCTGGGGCCATGAGTACAGACGCCAGTGGCACTATGGCTGCAAAGAGAATTTGCCTGTGAGCCAGGGGGGCTACAGTATCCATGCTCAGACTCAGGTCAATATCCATCCATGGCTCACTAAGATGATCTTGAACTAATGCTAATTCAGAGGGACGAAGCAGGAAAAGGTGAGAGTAGCCAGTCACAGAAGAATTGAGACATGAGGTTATATACCCTGTCCTGTGGACAGTAAACGTATCAAAAGTAGCATTACAAACCCACCATACATAGGGTGACTTAATACAAGTTATTACCTTTTGAAGAGGGTATAAGAGTCGCTCTTAATCTTTGCTGTGGCATTGCTATAAAAAATGGCTTTAAGCTTTGCACCAAGCATCTGAGGTACCAGTAGAATTGATTCTTAAAGTGAATAGCAGAAGGGACTAATACTGGATCCTCATTTAAGCAAGATTCACTATTGCTGCAAGGATCTGAAAGGTACAGGTTGCCAACAAGAAAAGCGTAAGAATCTTGAAGAATAGGATAATCTGATCCTCCCATGACACTAAGATTGTGAGTGGTGAGATATGTCTGTCCACCAAGGGAGACACTTTTGCCATGGCCATGATTGCTTTTTCAGCCTTGCGGCTGGGAGGAAAGCAGCAAACATCCGACCCTGCTATTGGGCTGAGGTACTTGCAGGCCCCAAACCCTTTATCAGCCATGCTTTTGACCAAATCCCTTCCCCAATTACCATCCAATGAGTTTCTACCAATGGGATGCATTCCCTGGATTTATTTTTGTAAGATTCATAGAAGTCTGGATGTAAATCTCCTTCAGTAATGTTGAACATGATATTTAAAGGTATGGTGCCTATTATGTCCCAATCATGGGTTATGTCTGGCAGTCCCAGAACTTGAGATTGGTTAGTGTATGCCTGAGGCTTTTTTGTTCCCCAGCTTCTAATGTGAAGCCCCCTGGGTTAGGTACAACAACCCAGTATATAGTGGGCCTTCTTATAGCTGCAGCTGAATTTAGGGTGAGTGCAGCTATCAAGCATATTAATAGCACCTCTGGTTTATAAACTTCCATTCCCTGATTTCTTCCCATAACTTGGGATTGATCCACAAGCCCCTTTGCCATTCCCCATGTGACTGGTGTTTGAGGTTTCCATGTCCTCCTTTTTCTCCACCCTCAATTGATCTTGAGCTGTCTCATCTGCTTCTGGATCTCAGCAAGGCTTGACCCATCAGAGGGGGATCCATTGTTCTCCATTATCTGTAATAATACAAACAGAATCTCTGTTCTGCCTTCGGACCTGGGCTGGACCAGACCATTGTTTGGCTGTTTGGTCAGCAGGTCCTTCCACATTACCATAGGAGCTGGTTTGTCTTTTTGCTCCATTTTGTGTGAGTCTTTTGAAAAATGAGCTTCTATGGGGGCTTGTTCTTGTGGACCTCTGTCAGAAAAGATGTTAATGGCTAACAGTATTTTGCAAGAGTAACATGAGGGTCTTCATTAGAGGTTGATCCATTCCTGCTTTTTTTGTTGAAACAGCTATCTCTTAAGGGTTTGATTAGCTCGTTCTAAAATTGCTTGTCCTTTGGGGTTGTAAGGGATGCCTGTGGCATGCTGAATGTCCCATAACTGGAAGAATTGGGATACAGCAGAGCTGGTATATGCTGGTCCATTGTCTGTCTTTATTTTTTGTGGGACTCCCATATAGACAAATGCCTTCCACAAATGTTTAAATACATCAGAGGCCATCTCACCAGCGTGAGCTGAGGCAAATATGACCCCAGGGAAAGTATCAACTAGACATGTACAAACTTTAACTGTCCAAATTCCAGAACATGAATGACATTCATTTGCCAAAGCTCATTGGGACTGCTCACAGGGATTAACCCCAGTTTGTGGCAGGCCCAGAGACTAAGAAACACAGGTGGGGCAAGATTGAGCGATATCATGAGCTTGAATTCTAGATAAGGAGGGTCAGGCCCTGTGCAAAGCTTCAGCAGGAATGTGTAAGAGCTCATGGAATCTCTGTGGGGTGAGAAAGAAAATAGATTTTGTCACATTGTCTACAAAGGCATTTTCAAAAGTTAGTGGGCCTGGAAGGTCAAGTGTGTTCATATATGGGTGGCAAAAATGGGTGGCTGCACCCGTGGATAATGCAGCGGAGTACTTCAAACAGCCATAGTTTTTCTGGGGTGCCAGTGCACTTAATGTGAGTCATTTCAATTTCCCTGATTACCTGTACTGCATACTGAGAATCCAACACAAGATTAAGAAGTATGGGAAGGTAAAGAACATGAATGATGGCCACAATCTCTGACATTTGAGTGGATAAAGACATTGTAGAAAAAACTCTCTGGATCAGTTGCAAAGAATGGGGACTAAAACAGATAAATGCAGCTTTTCGTGCAGAGAAGTCATCTGTAAATATAGTGGCAACTTGTGGAAGTGGTTTACGAGAAGTAATTTTTTGCAAGACCCATGGAGTGGTCTGTAAAAACTGGAGTACTGGAGATTTAGGTGACTCTGTCACTATGTGACCTGGATAATCAGCTAAGGCAAAAGCCCAGGAAACAAATCTCTGTAGCAATTCACATATATTTTCCTGAACTATAGAGCATAAAATATATTTTGGCTTCCTCCCAG
This sequence comes from Uropsilus gracilis, assembly GCA_004024945.1. Lineage (NCBI taxonomy): Eukaryota > Metazoa > Chordata > Mammalia > Eulipotyphla > Talpidae > Uropsilus > Uropsilus gracilis. The sequence goes on from PVHY01001824.1 coordinate 17,464, forward strand.
CTAAATAAATACAGCAGATCCTTCCTTTAGAGATTACCACTGCCTCCTCCTCCACGTATGGAGAAACGGATTTTTGAACACTGACTAGGAAGATGGATATATTGTGAGATGGCACAGGGCTCCTGAAATAGCACACCTGTGGAGGAACAGCTGGTGTTACAGTATAGCACTTTTGGAGTAGATTTTCGGTCATATCTATCAGTTGCAGCTGACACAAATGGCATTTTGTACTTTCTCTAATGCTATTTTAGCCTCCTCAGTGAGAACCCTCAGGGAAGTTCCCCATAAGGATATTAAACAGAGGTTGAAGATCTCCTGTTGTTAGATGCAATCTGGGGTATACAGTTGTTGGGTATTAAATTTAACTTTCTGTGAAATTATCCTATGACCCACTATGAGGTGTACTAGATATCTGAGGTCCTGTCCCTGTTGAATTTTTTCGGGGGCAATCTTTAGGTTGACTGACTAAGACTTGCTGTATCTGTGTAAAAGCATTATTTAGTTGGATTGTATCAGCATGTGCCAGCAAAATATCATCCATGTAATGGCATATGATAAGGGAGGGATTATCTCTTATTAAGTGTTAAGAATACAAATATTTGACAAATTGTGGAATTATTTTTCATCCCTTGGGGAAGAACTTTCCATTGATAGTGTAATGCTGGAGTTTGATTATTTACAGAGGGCACAGTGAAGGCAAACTTTTCTTTATTTGCATCATCTAAAGAAATTGAAAAGAAACAACCCTGAAGATCAATAACTGTAATATGGAAGTGTTTGGGGAATCATATTTGGTGAGGGAATTCCTAGTTGCTGTAGTTCCGTTGTGTTTATGACAGAATTTACTGCTCTCAGATCTTGTAGTAATCTCTACATCCCTGACTTTTTGGGAACAGCAAAAATGGGTGAATTCCATTCACTACAACTGGGCTCAATGTGGTCTTGTTCCAACTGTTCCTGAATTAAAATGTGTACCTGTTCCAGCCGTTGTTTTGTTAGGGCCATTGATCTACCCAGACTGGCTGGTCAGTTATCCACTGCATTGTGATAGACCCAGGTGGAGGGACTTCAATGATCTCTATTAGGGGTGTTTACTAGAAAGCACAAAGTTAAGCTGACTTAAAATGTCCTGACCCCACAGACATCTCTTTACAACAGGTACCACATAAAACTGTGTATGTGCCTGCTTTCCCTCAGAGTTTTTGAAAGGTAGCCACTGTGGTTGACTGATTCTCAATTTTCCAGAAGAGCCCCCTATGCCAATTAATTGTTCTGGGGCAACACTGTATAGACCACTGTAACAGCCACAGGTGTTGAGGAATCACAGAAGTGTCTGCTCCTGTATCTAACAGACATTTGAATGCTATTCCTTGGATGATCAATTTTGCCAGAGGTTTAGTTTGCACCCTTTCTACTTGGAAAGTCTCTGTACTGCTCCCTTCCCCTTCCAGGGAAGGAGCACTAGCCAGTGATTTTAGGTTTATCAGCAGTAATTAGCTGTGTTATGGGCTGGTCTCTTTTAACTGTGATCTAATCCCATCTGGATAAAATGTCCTTAATCTCATCTTGATAACCAGAATTAATGATGCTAGGATGCACTATTATTCCCTGAACAGTAATGCTGTTTTTGCCAATAATCAGGCCACTATATTCTGGGGGGATTAAATAAGACCTTCTCTGAACAGCCTTTGGTGATTCCCTGGGAAATACCATAACTTCTTCAGCAGAGGTTAAGTCAACATTTAAGCTATTGCTACCTGGTGAACTATTTTGCAGTCCCTGCTGAAGAGATTTCACTGCAGGGAGCTGTGCAGGCAGCTTTGGTGGTGGGCTTGAGCTTCTCTAGAGCAGACCTCCCTAGGGCAAATTTAGAGGGTGTCTTTACTCCTCCTTGGGGTGGGGCTGGAGGCTGCCCCATTGGAAGTTTTTTGAAGAGGAGGAAGCAGGAAACCTAGAATGGCATTGTTTTGCCCAATGATTTCCCTTTTTACATCTCGGACAGAGACCTAACTTTTTGAACTCTTTAGAGGCCGGTCTACAATCTCTTTTAAAATGACCCTGCTTCCTGCATTTAAAAGAAGTGGGGTTATGAGATTTAAGCAGGAGTATCGATTATCTTGGGTTCTTTTTATCCATTCTTCAATACTGCTCTCCCTGTAGTTTCTAAAAACTGTTTTTACTTTAGAATTAGCCCCATCATACATCAAGAGAGCAGATTAAAGCTTTTCTGGCTTGCCTATCTTGGATTTTCTGTTCTACTGCTCTCCTAACATGGGTGTAAAATTCCTCAAAGTGTTCATTTGCACTTTGTTGCAGTTCCTGAAGGGCTTTTGGGGGCCCATTGTCATCTGGGATATGTTGCCATGCACACAGCTTTACTTGGTCAAAATAGACCTGGTCTCTAGAGGCCTGTCTGCTTGGGTCACTCCAGTCGTTGACCCCCTCACAGCATCTCTTGAGCTATGTTAGGATTATCAATGATATTTTTTATAGCAGTCATGATATGCAGCATGCAATATCAGATATTGCTGGTAGGATAAAACTGCTTTACACAAAGTTTTCCAGTCCCATGGGATGAGGAGCTGTCTAGAGAGATTTTTTTTAATCAGCATAAGGGTGCATGGAGCATTTGTTCCATTGTTAATTACTGATTCCTGAACTTTGTGAAAAGTATTGTAATCCCAGGGTTCATGCCAGGCACAATTCTAACCCTGAGGATCCTTTTCTATGATTATGGGGAATGCCTCAGGGATGAAACCATCAGTGCCATTAAGATTTTTCCCTAGCTGCAGTGCAGCAACGTCATTCATCAGTTTTGAATAGTGGGCGGTCAAAGAGTCAGGTTTTGTTTTTTCTACTTATTTACCATAAGCTGGTAATGGTGCAGTAGGCTCAAAGGTTTCAGATTCCCTCATAGCCTTTAAAGGCTCTTTGATTCCCACTGGAAAGGCTTTGTGTGAAACTGGTGTTTAAACAGGCACTTCTGGTGGGAATCTTTTCAAAATATTGGCGGAACTCCCCTTCCCTCTGTGGCTTATGCTCTGGGAGTTCCTGCTTGCTGGGCTGACTACTTTTTCTATCTTATCAGCGAAGTGAGGCTTCTTCCTCATCGAGTCTAACTCTTGCAAGCACTGATGTATTACCAACCATATTGGCAGCTTTCCCCACATTTTCCCAGGTGCTAGAATTCATGGACCTGTGCTTTCCCAGCCTAGGGTAGCTCTCTAGGGCAAACTACAGGCTATTTTTCATACCTTTCAGGAATACCTATGTCCCTTGGCTTTTAAAATCTGTCACATTACTCCTACAAAATGCTCATCTAACTTTTCCCTGCTTCTCCATTACCTTCATTTCCATGAATCGCTTGCTGCTCCCAGGTTTCTTGGCTCTTCTCCTTCACCGTTCACTGACCACTATGGCTTCACCTGCCTTTGGTCCTTTCTGGTATAGAGTAATAGATAGAGGTAAAAGTGAGTTTACCAACTGGATCCAGTGTTAATTTCTAGATGAAATCAAGCCTTTCCCATGCTAGCATAAGACCACTAAGTCTGAAGGACCTGGATCAGTTTCCAGTGACCATAAGAGCTAGGTTAGTGGACAAGAGGGACCAGTTAGTTCTGGGAAAGAAAAATAAGAATGGACAGGCAAGGTAACAGAAAAAGATGCCCCACATTGGATACCAGAGTGTTGAGAGCTGAGCGCAGGGGACAAGAAAGGACGATGAGAGAGATGGCTTAGCTATGGCAGCTAAGGATCAACTGAAAGTAATGGACTAGACAACAATATTAAACAAAGGTGTATTTATAAAGAACAGAGCACAATTCACAATGAATTTCAAAGGAAGGCAAATAATGAGAGTGTAAAAAAATTGGTTAACAGGTCAACATATCATTTCCTGTAAAGTAATTGGGGGCAGGGGAATCACTCACAACTTAGTTATCTCTTTAAGGAATGTTTCCTTAGGTAAATATTGAAGGGATGGCGACACTATCACCCTTCAGAGGTATTCATGCCTGTCCTGTCTCCAGGTTTCTAGGGACAGATAAGGTAGTAAAATGAGGTGTTCCTCATTTCACAGCATGATCCAAGTCTGGTCTGTGATAGTGCCTGACACAATGGAATATTACTCATCAATTAAAAATGACAAATTTGATGAATTTGAGATAACAGTGATGTACCTAGAAGAATTCATATTAGCAGAAACAAGTCAGGAAGAAAAAAAAAGAAATCAAATGGTTTCACTAATATATGGGACATAGGAAAAACAAACAAAAGGCCAGGAGGAAAAGTCACAACAAGCTAACTGAGAGAAGTGGGAAGGGGATGGAAGATGTGTTATGAGAGAAAAACAACACTTTTTATCTTATCCCACCCCCTCTGGCACACTAAAATAGCAATAGCAAGTCTCTCACCTGTAACACAGTCTCCTAACCTCTTTGTAATGTCCCAAGAAACATATAACTATTAGTAATGGCTACACCCACAGGTAAATTATCCTGTTATCATACATCCCCACATCCTCCCTGATGTATATTACATATGCTTTGCTTCTTCCTCATTACATCATTGTAACATTTCCTTTTTAGGGTATATAAGGGGCTTCACAACTCCATTAAAGTTAAACCTAAACATACTTCCCCAAATCCCCATTTTGTGGGCTAGCCTCACAAAGTGCTGTCGATCTCTTCAGTCTTTATTCTACATGCAACTCCTAACAGCTAACAACCAAACTAAAGTACACAACAGGGGAGGGAGAGGATGAGTGGGAGCAGTCAGGGAGGGGAGGTAGCGGGTGGACCCCAGGGAATGCAAAGATATAAAAAGTATATATATATATATATATATAAAATATTTTTTAAAAAGAGAAGATTAAAAATGAAGGAAAACATAAATGGGACTACATCAAACTAAAAAGCTTCTGTACAGCAAAAGAGACAATAAACAAAACAAAAGGATACGAATTGAGAGAAAATTTTTGCCCTCCAGATAAGTGATAAGGATCTGATAATAAATATCCACAAAGAACTCACACAACTTTACATAAACAAAACAAAAATCCCAGTCAAAAATGTGGAGAACTAAAAAGACAATTCTTCAAAGAAGAAGTACAGATGGCCAATAGGCATATGAAAAAATGTTCCACATCACTAATAATCAGGGAAATGCTAATCAAAACCACACTGAGATACCTTCTTACACCAGTAAAAATGGCCCATATTAAAAAAATGGGCAACGACAAGTGCTGGTGCAGATGTGAAGAAAAAGAAACACTCATACACTGCTGGTGGGAGTGCAAACTGGTACAGTCACTATGGAAGGCTGTGTGGATGACCCTCAAACAATTGAAAGTAGTACTACCATTCAACCCAGCAACCCCACTACTGGGAATCTACCCAAAGGATACAAAAGCACTAATCCATAAGAACACCTGTACACGCATATTTATTGTAGCACTATTTACAATTACCAAAATATGGAAACAACCCAAATGCCCCAAAACTGACCAATGACTGAAACAGATGTGGTATGTTTTACACAATGGAATATTATTCATCAATCAAAGAATATAACCTTATATTATTTGCAGCAACATGGAGTTTGAAGAAATTATCTTAGCGGAAATAAGTCAGAAAGAAAAGGAGAAATATGGGATGGTCTCACTTATATGAGGAAGAAAACAGACAAGAAAAATATAAAACTGCCAAAAATATTGAATGAAACATAGAGCAAAAGAGGGGGAAGAGAGAGAAAATGGGGAGGGGGAGGCACAAAAGACTGCATTCACTCATGAGTGATAAGATGTAGGGAGAACCTCAGGGCAGACAGTGATATAGACAGATATATATGTATATCTGTCTTGTATAGACAGTTATATATGTGTGTAATAAATTAAAAAATAAAAGAGGAGTTAAAGCTTTTAATCATGCTTACTGAAGCTAGGAAAAGAATGGATGAATAAAATGAGAAATACAGGTCAGATGAGTTCTTAAAAAACTCCAAACAGAGGTCACAGAGATAAAGAATACAATGGTTGGACTGAAAGTGCAATAGGGGCTCTGAATAAAGTCAAAGAACAAATCAGTGAGATAGAAAGTAGGACAGTAGAAGTCAACCCCAAAAGCAAAAGGAAATAGCCCAACAACTGACAGTTGGATAAAGTGACCACAAGACAGATGAGAGATCAAGAAGATGTGATATATGTACAGAGTGGAATACTAGTCAGCTAATAAAAAGGTGAAACCTTGTCATTTGCAAAACATGGATGGAACTAGATGGAATTATGCTAAGTAAAATCAATCAAAAAGAAAAAGGAAAATAATGGATGATTTCACTCATGTAGACTCTAAGAACAAAGCAAAGGAACAGATGAAACCCAGCCCTTGAAATCTGACTACACTAATTGAGGCTACCATAGAGGAGGGTTAGGCAGGGAGCAAAGGCAGTATGGGACCAATGGACTATGTTGGAGGATTATTGGTTCTTTAGTGGTGGGTGTGATATGATAGTTGTAGAGGTGTGAACTTAAAACATATATACTATTATAAATCAACATTACCTAAATAAGGGAAGGAGGGAAAGAGAGAGGTGCGAAGCGACAAGTGTTGGTGAGGTTTCAGAGATAGTCATTTTATTAAGGAGTCAACAGGATGCAAAGACACTCAGGGTTCCAGTGCTGTGCCAGGGTCACCTAGAGGGCTATTCAGCTGGATCTCACAGCAGAATCCCCACTCCATCAGGGCTAAGGAGGGCTACTGACAATTTTGTTTATAGCAATTCAACTAATAGTGTTGCTGGTTTTGGAACCATTTTTTGAGAACCATTGATTTCCAAGACTATAGCTAAGCACAGAAAAGACCTACTGTGACCATTTCCTTTATTGGCAGAACCACAGTCTTTCCTTGGAGGTGGAGGCAAGAAAGTGTTTTTTTGAGTGTTTTGCTGACATTTTGTGTAGGGTCCATAAATCTAGTTTTATTAACATTCTAAAAAGTTAGAATCTCAGAATTGATCAGACAAATGACTTGTCTTCCTAAATAAAGAGTTACTTTTATGTTGATGGGCCATGTTGTGTTCACTCCTTTGTTCACCTGGAGATGCTTCTGGAGCACTTGATCACACCCTTCAACACTCTTGTTAGTTAACTGCAAGGCACCTTCCCCTGCTGACTCTGCTTGAGGGGGTGCTCTGAAGCCTGAGGCAGGAGTTGGCTAAACACCCAGCATCAGACCTGCACAGGCCAAGGATCTGACTTTAGTTTTGGGGTGTTGCCCCACCAACATCTCCACCCACACTCCCATGAACTGCTTCTGTCTTCCTTCCTATATGCAAATGCCTTGTCTTTTCCCAGATCCTGTTCTGAAAGCTGAGCATGAGTATTATATGATGAATAAAATTATCAGGAGGCTTATGTTGAATCTTGCTTTTTTTTTTTTTTGGCCAGGCTCAGATTTACTAAATAAGCATATCTGAGTTTGTTGTATATTATAGAGCCCAGCTGACATGAAGAGCCAAGAAATGTAGTGACTATTACAAGGAATCTGTTTTACTTTCCCAAAGATATCAGTGATTTTTAAAGTCCCAGAAAAGAGATAAAGATATTGTCTCTTTTAAGATACATAACATGATATTTATAGATTAAATTATAGGATGTCTGGTATTTGCTAGAAAATAGTATAGCAATGAAAGAAATCAAAAGAGATCTAAATTATGGAGAGGGATTCTGTATCCATGAATTGAAGATTTAACAGAGTAAAGATATCCATTACTTGCAGTTCCTATTGAAATCCCAGCAAGATTTTCTTGTAACCATAGACAAGGTTATTCTAAAATTTATATTGAAAGGCAGAGAAACAAGACTACCTTAAACAGTTCTGAAAAAGAGGAATTAAGTAGAAGAAGCCACACAACCAAAGAGGCAAGGAGTCAGGGTTTGCTGATTAGTGACAAAGCAAGTTGAGAGTTGGGGTGAGAGACCTCTCTGGGCCTGAGAGAGACATGGGGAGGTGCCAGCACTAGGTGTATGTATAGGTTTTAGGAAAAGGGGTTGAGACTAAAGTAAATAAACTTGATTGGCTGAGAAAGTAAGGTGAGTGGACTACTGTTGCTGACCATGGGCGCCATCAGCGCAGCTCAGGGGTGGTGCCCATCATGATCATGTCCAGGCAGCATCTCCTGGAGGCTGTGTGCCTCCAGTTTGAACTGGTCTGGTTTCCAGGTCTCTGACCACCTTTTCTTCTGGGTCCTTCAACTCCCTTTCCCCATGTGGTCAACTTGATAAGCTGTGGAAAGAGACCTCAGAAATGCCCAAGCCATAAAATACTCCAAGACTTACACTTCAGTAAGGATACATCTACAAATGCTGAAAAAGTGAAAGAAAACATAGACTGTTGGGACTACATCAAATTTAAAAACTTCTGTACAGCAAAAGAGAAAATAACTAAAAGAAAAAGAAACCGAACTGAATGGGAAAAAACTTTTGCCCTCCATACAAGTAATAACGAAGTGTCTGATAACAAAGAGCCACAAAGAACTCACACAACTTAAAACTCACACAATGTAGCAAAAACAAAACAAAAAGCAAAAGCCCAATCAAAAAATGGGGAGAACTAAAAAGACTCTTCTCCAAAGATAAAATATAAATGGTCAATAAGCATATGAAAAAATGTTCAGCATCACTAATAACTAGGGAACTGCAAATCAAAACCACAATGAGATACCATCTTACACCAGTAAGAATGGCCCATATCAGAAAAAAAATGGATAAAAAGTGTTGCCGTGGATGCAGAGAGAAAAGAACACTTTTACACTGCTGGTAGCAATGCAAACTGGCCCAGCCACTGTAAAAAGCTGCGTGGAAGACCCTCAAACTACTGAAAATGAACGACCATTTGATCCAGCAACCCCACTTCTGGGAATATATCCAAAGGACACCAGAACAGTAATTCAAAAGGACACTTAATAACAGCACTATTTACAATAACCAGGTTATGAATCAATCCAAATGTCCCAAAACTGATAAATGGTTCAAAAAGATGTGGTATATTTACACAATGGAATATTATTCTGCAGTCAAAACTGACAAATAGGACACATTTGTGATAACATGGATGAACCTAGAGGGAATCATATTAGCAGAAATAAGTCAGAAAGAAAAAGACAGAACCATATAGTCTCACCTATAGATGGGATATAGGAATAACAAAAGGCCAAGAAAATGTGAAAATAAGCTAACAACAGAACTGGGGCAAGAAGCTAGGGAGAGGTTGGGGGGAGAGAGAACTCAGAGAAGGGAGGAGCACAAAAAGATCAAGATGAAGGTTCATGGGTGATAAGCTGGAGGGAGAACCCCAGGAAATGCTATGATGTTATGTATAGGCATGCAATGCATATCTATCTATCTATCTATCTATCTATCTATCTATCTATCTATCTATCTATCTATCTATCTGTCTGTCTGTCTGTCTGTCTGTCTGTCTGTCTGTCTGTCTGTCTGTCTGTCTGTCTGTCTGTCTGTCTGTCTGTCTGTCTATCCATCTATCTATGCAATGATGTTTTATATATACACACACACACACACACAAATACAAAAGCAACAAAATGATTGATAAAAAAAAAGTAATAATTTAAAATCTATGTTAAAGGGAAAAAAATACCAAGGCCAGGGGAAATTAGTGGAAAAACAAAAAACCATGAGTCAAAAAACCTAATGGTAGCAGGTGTCCAGGCCTAAAGTCATCAGATTTTTAAGACCCTTTACCAGCCTGTGGGAACAGTAAAGTTATTGAATTGAAAAAGTGTTGTCCTTGAGTCCTATCTTGTTCCTTTCCCTGCCTCACAACACTTCCTGTCTCAATAAAACATACCCATTCAAAATATAAAATCCAGTGGTTTTCGCATATTATTAATTTTTTAAACAGCTATAAAATACTTTTAAGTTGCTAGTTTAACCATTTTAAGTGCAGTTCAGTGGCATTAATTATTTTTACGTGTGTACAACCATCACCAATGTATATTGCTAATTTTTTTTCATAATCTAAAATGAAACCCCTATTTCATTTTGAGTAATAAGTCTCTATGCCTTTTCCGATAGTTCCTGGTAATTTATAATCTATTTTCTGTTGCTAAGAATTTGCCTGTTCTAGGTAACTTGTATAAATTGACACATTCAACACTTGTTTTTCAAGGTTCATCCATATACATGTCAGAACTTCATTTCTTTTATGACTGAATAATATTCCCATGGGTGCATATACTACATTTTGCTTACCTATTCATCTGTTGATGGATATTGGGTCATTTCCACCTTCTGGCAATTGTAAATACTGCTGCTATGAACATGGGTGTATGTGAACCCCTGACTTCAGGCCTTTTGAGGTGTGTGTATGTGTGTGTGCAAATGCTGGGTAACATGTGATATATCTGTTTTCCTTCTTGAGGAATTGCTAAACTATTTTTCACAGCACCTTCATCACCAATTTCTTGACATCCTCAATGCTTGTTATTTTCTGTTTTTAAAAATAACCATCTTGAAAGGTATAACATGTATATATCATTGTAATTTTAACTTGTCTTTCCCTAATAATTAATGATGTTGAGTATCCTGTGTGTTTATCAGTCATTTGTATATTTTCAAAAAAATGTCTACTTTAAAAAATCAGTTTGTTGTTGAGTTCTTTATATATTCTGTATATTAATCCCTTATTAAATATGTGATTTTGCAAATATTTTCTCCCATCCTGTGGATTGCCTTTTCATTGCATTAATAATGTCCTTTGATGCACAAAACTTTCAAGTTTAATGTAGTCCAATTTATCCATGTTTTGTTATTGTTGCCTATGCCTTTGGTGTCATATACAAGAAATCATTTTCACAGATACACAAATTGTTTCCCTTGCTTTTTTTCTAAGTCATAGTGTTTTTCTTCTTATATTTAAATATTTGATTCATTTTGAGATAAATTTCTTATATGGCATCAGGTAGGAGTTCAACTTCATTCTTTTACATTTGAATATCCAGTTTCCCAGTACTTTTCTCACACTCTCTGTCTTGTCACCTTTGCCAAAAGTCAATTGAACATAGATGTGAGGATTTAGTTCTGTGTTCTCTACTTTAGTCCACTGATCTATATCTCTGACTTAATGCTAATACTGTACTGTTTTGAATACTGTGCCTTTAAACTAAGGTTTGAAGTCAGGAAATGTGAAACCTCCAACTTTGTTTTTCTTTTTTACAAGATAATTTTCATTCTTCCAAATTGCTTCAGTTTTCCAGATGAATCTTAGGATGAATGTTTCTATTTCTGTGAAAATACCATTGAGATTTTAGTAGGGATTGTGTTGAATCCTTGTCTTACTTTTAGTAGTATTGTCATCCTAATAATAGAAGGTCTTTCATAAATATATCTTCACATTTAAGTTTTCAATTTCTTCAATCAGTGTTTTATAATTTTTAGTGTACAAATTTTTTGCCTCTTTGGTTAAATTTATTTGTTTCTATTTTATTTGTTTCTATTTATAGAAACAAATTTATTTATTTATATTTATAAAATATATTTATTATTTACTAAAATTTTATTTCATTAAAAATTTATTTATTTAAATTATTTATTTATATTTATAAACAAATCCATAAATTTATTTGTTTCTATTTTTTGATACTGTAATGGAATTTAATTTTTTCCTTTTCAAATTGTCCAGTGCAATATATAAAACTAAAACTGACTTGTGTGTCTTGATTTATATTCTGCAATTTTGCTGGATTTATTTATTAGCCCTAACAATTTATTGTGAATTTCTTTTTGACTTTCTATATGCTAGATACCTTTCCTGTCTTTTTCTTACTTAGTCACTTCTATCTAGAACTTCCAGTACTATATTGAATGGAAGTGGTGAAACAGGCAGCTTCTCTGATTTCTGATCTTAGGGGGAAAGCTTTGAGTCTTTCACCACCACTGTGTGTGATGGTATCTGTGGTTCTGTCATATATGACTTTCGTCATACTAAAGACCTTTCCTTGTTTCTAGTTTATTGAGTGATTTTACCATGAAAGCATTTTGAATCTTGTCTCTTGTAATTAATTTTTCTTCTTTCTGTTAAAGTTGTGATTATAGTGAACAATTTTCATGTTAAACTACTGTTACATTTCAGAGATAAATCCTAGCTGTTGAATTCACTAGCATACTAGTAGTTTACTATCCTTTGTTAGAGATCTTTGCATCTATATTCATAAGGGATATTTGCCTCTAAGTTTTCTGTGGTGTCTTTGATTAGTGTGGTAAGTTATATAGAATTCCACCCTCTTTAGTTTTTTTGGAGGAGTTTGAAAAAGAATCATGGTAATTGTTATCTAAATGGCAGAATTCATTAGTGAAGCCATTTTGTCTTGGTATTTTATTATGGGGAAGGTATTTGATTACAGGTCCCATCTCCTTACTACTTAAAGATGTATTCAGATTTTCCCTTTCCTTTTGTGTTTGTTTTGGTTGATTCATGTTTCTAAGAATTTGTCCATTTCATTTAGTTTATCCTAATTTGTTAGTGTACAACAGTTCATAGTATTTTCTTATAATTCTTTTTATATTTGTGAAATTTTGGTGATGTCCCTGAAACAGGGTAAAAAAAAAAGAAGACTTTTTGCCTTAAATTTAACACACCTACGCCTGCTTCTCCCTAGGAAGCAGGCTCAAAACAGTTCATTAGCATTCTCACTGTTCACTTACTACTGGTATACAAGCAGCAGCTAGCAGCTTCTCTCAGCTATTCTTCACTGTTCACCTACTATTGATATGCAAAAATCAGCTACTAGCTTCTCTCAGCATCCTTCCCCTCTTTCAGACCTAAAAAGAAAAACTTAGAAACACAGTTTAAACTTTAAACTAGTTGGCCTCAATCTACCCTCTTTTAAACTTTCATGGGTTCTTTCTACCATCCCAGCCTTCTCACCCAAAATTCCAAGTCGAAGCAAGACAACCAGTGCATACTAATTTATTTCTAACAAAGTGATTTCCTAATTGCTACAAAAGAAACATGTAAGTAAAACTCTGATTACTTTAACATTGTCCAAAACCTTTCTCAACATTGTCAAAGTCCTTTCCCAGATTGCCTAAAAATCCTCAGACTCTCAGTCGTGATCATCTCACCAAAATCAGCCAGTCAGAGTTCATCTCCAGGTGCTCAAAGACATCTTCCTTTGGTGTGCTCCTTTGGTGTGCTCCAGCTCCTCCATGCCATCTTCTCCTTGTCATCCTCCTCCAGGTAGTAGAAGAAACTTCATGGTACCGGACCCAGCAACGTTCACTTTCTTTTCAGGCCTAACTTTTGCACGGCCTCTTCCAGACACAAGTCAAACTCAGCAAAACAAACTCCAACACAGAGTTCAAATCTCCAAACTCCTTAACTGCTTTAGCACACATGTTGCTAGCCTGGGCCCACCAAAGACTGCAGGCCCCAGGCCTTGACCACATGGCCAAGTTCACATGGCTCACATTTTCATCCTACAAAATGGCTGATCTGCATTCCAAATCAGAATTGGAATCTCTATCGAATCTCTCCTCTCTGGAATCTCTCTCTTTCTTTGTTTCAATCCTCTTTATATACCATTATTTCCCACCAAATGAACTCCTCAGATAGCAAGCCCTGTCAGTCCTGTAATTCAAATCCTATCCAGCTCTTAGTAGCATTAACAATTCTAAAGCAAGAGACAATGGCACTGGTGTGTGTGGGGGTGCCCCCTGTCATCCCTACTTGGTCAACTGATTGTTGACAAAGGTGCAACAGCATCTTAGAGAGGAAATATTGGTGCTGGAAAATGAACATTCATAGGTAATAAAAATTATTCTTCACCTAAATATGACATTATTCAAGGTGAAAAAACTAAATGGATCATAAGTTTAGATGTAAATGATAAAACTATACATCTTTTAAAACAAAATAAACCTAAGTGAAAATTTTTCAGAACAGGATTTGATGAATTCATAGAAATGACTACAAAAGCATGACCTCTAAAAAGAAAATTTGATAAATTTTGAATTTAATCAAAATTAAGAACTTCTGTTCTAGGAAAACCTCTGTTAAAATGATGAAAAGATAACCTACAGACTCGGAGAAAATACTTGCAAACCACATGTCTGTTAAGGGACTCCTATCTAGACCATATAAGGAAGTTTCAAATTACAACAGACAAGTAGCAATCCAAATGAAAACTGATCAAATAATGAAAAACTAGTGGGAGATTTCTTACATAATGTCCATGTTTTATGCCCATTTGGATCACTTGTGGGAAGCTCTCACTATATTTTGGCATGATCTCTACCAGGTCTCATAGGATCTGTTCTAGATAATTGCCACCATCTATCCTGTTGGGGACACATGCGTATCTGTATAGTATAGATGTGGGTGTTGGTTCTTGGTGTGTGAGTGTCAGGCAGGGTTCACACAGGGGAGGCAATGCTTTAAGTGAGTCTTGGAAAGTAATGTTCTCGCCTTTGTTGCTCACTCAGATAATCTGAAATAATCTCTATTTTGAGGTCAGCAGGTTAGCAGCCTCAATTCTACCTGCAACCTAAATTCTTCTTTGTCATGTAAAATAGCCCCCTCACAGTGCTGGGTATTAGGATTTTGACATCTCTTGCCTCCCCCAAAAATAGAATCTAGATGCAAACCTCTCTACACAGAAACTTGATTTAGTGCCCACATTGTGTATCTATACACAATGGACTGCCTGGCCCTTAATTGGGTCTGACACAGCTGATTACCCTGCAGAAAAAAATGAACTTGAATTCCAATCAAATACCATACACAGAAATCATTTCCAAATGGATAAAAAACTAAATGTGAAAGGAAAAGCTATAAAACATATAACATAAAATCTTTATAACACTGAGATAGGAAAGAAATTTATAAATCTAAGAAATATAAGCCACATAGGACAAGATCATAATTTTGTCTCTATTAATATTAAGAAAATTTATTCATCAAAAGTACCTTAAAGAGACAAAAGAGGCCCCAAATTGGGACATGATACTTTTGGCACTTGGGTACCAAGATGTATTATTCAGAATGGAGGGGAGAAAGTGTGCATATATACTTAACATGCATGCAAAAATATGTTTTACATCAGTGATTACATTAAAGGTAAAGGACTTCAGAGACTTAGACATTTTATATTAAAGGAAATGCAAATAACTGTTTGGAGTCAGTCTCAGCCTCAGTCTATTGATAGTGATGCTGCTCTTGGCAGAACTGCCTGTGAGCGCTCTCCTGGGCCCAACTCCTTGGTGGTAAGTGCAACTCCTTGGTGGTAAGCCCCATTTTCCCAGCTGGAGCTGGTATTGTAGCTGCACCAGCCTTTGCACACCTTTATGCATCTCAGCACGAGCCATCAGTGAGCTCTATAAAAGCAAGGTTTGTTACTACTAAATCCTGGACAGTACATAGTACACCTGACCATACAGCAAGGCCATGCTGATAAGGGGGAAGGGAGAGGCAAGGGAACACCAAAGGTTCTGTCTTTATTGGACTTGGGTTTGGGTTACCCAGGGTTTCACAGATGCACTTTTTGTTGAATTTGTTGAATTTTGTGAATTTAAAGCATAAGAGGAAATTAAAACATAGAATCGGCAAGTCGTTAGTCTAATGGTCAGCTACATAACTCACCAGAATTTCCTCAAAGAGGCAGCTTCTTGGCTGGGATGGCCTGGTTCCTTCTCTAGTTTCCAACTGGCAGCATAGTTATTTAAGGTGGGTGTCTTTGAAGTGGATTCTTTACCAGTCAAATCTTAGTTTCAGTTGTCAGATGCTTATATTATGTAATATAGTTCATTTTTGTGACCCATAAATGTAGATATGATATTCAATTTATTAGCAACCAGAGAAATGTAAATTGAAACCATACCCATTCATCTCCCCAAAATGTAAGCGCCTAATAATTCCTAACTCAAGGGTTGGTTAGGATGGAGTGACGGGATTGCTAGAATAGCTTTGGAATATAATTTGGCATTCCCAAGACCCAGAAAGCCACACCCCAACATGAACTCACTAGGAATGATGATTTTACCCATGGGAGCAAAATCATAGCCATTACAATGGTTTGTTTCCAAAGAGTCATAGAACATTTACGATGTATTTGTGATATTATAATCTCACTGTGGGGGATGGAGGGGTAGAAAATCAGTGCCCCAGCAGGGGTAGTGGAGCAATAATGAATAAGCAACTAAGAAACACTGATAGAAACTGAGGGTTGTGCCAAGAAGTGTGCAGACATGTCTGCAGCGGCATCATTCCACACAGGAAACAACCCACTCTTCCCGGCAGCACAACTAATATGCAAATTTTGAAGTATACCTAACACCCAAGCTTGCACATCTGCGGGAATGAGTCAGTAACTGCAACACAACTGTTGAAAAAAAAAAAAAAGAAGAAGCTGGTCAGAGAAGAAAAACTGGGATAGTTCCATTTCACATAAGGGCAAACCTTAAGAAACTCAGCAGAAATAAATGCTAAAACAAAGACAAGAACGGGAACAACTTACACAATTTTGAATTATTGGCTGTCTCTAAAGGCGAGAATTGGGAATAGGATGGCAGTGATGTATATGGGAGGTTGAATTCTAAGATTCTAGAGTTTTCCTTAAGCAGAGTGATAAGCGTGGATGGGTGTGTGTCCATTTTGTTAATTTTCAAACTGTATTTGCATGTATATCTCTTTGGGTATAGATATGCATATATATGGACTATCTTTCATCATAACTTTTTAGCATTTTTCTTAAGTCTATTATACCTCGTCTGACACCCTGGTAAATGATTTTGAGTTGAGTTCAACTCAAAGTTGTGTGCTGGGACAGATATTTGTGTTTCCTTGTACGGGGTTGTCAGCGACTGGGTGGTAGGTGATAAAGTGCTGCTGTGAAAGTCATACCCTCCTTCAAACAACTCATTTTCTTGCGACAAAAACTATTTCAGAAACTAGTTCCCAGATCTTTTCCCTCCTCCCAAAGAAAAAGATTTATCCTGAACAGCTACATCTCCTTTTCTGTGTTCCCCTCCCTAGCTCCTCCCTGCCAGCTGATCTCTCTCCTTCCAGCCGTCCCTGATGGAGCTCTGAACACAGTCATCTGTGCTGATGAGGTGGGAAGTGAGGAGGACTTGTATGAGGATGTCCACAGCTCCAGCCACCACTACAGCCACCCTGGAGGGGGTGGTGAGCAGCTGGCCATCAATGAGGTAGGATCAGGGCTGTATGTGTGGAGGGATGGGCCTGGGACAGTAGCATGGCTGTCAAGGCAAGGCCAGTATCCTCATGCAGGCCTCGCTGTCCAGTCTGTGCTCCCAGCAGAGGGAAGTACACAGGCACACACCCAATAACCTGTGACTCACATGTGGTGTCCATACATGCTTGTCCATACAAACACAGGACTCTTCTTCTGCCCTCCTGGGCCTACAGGGAATCTATAATGGCAAATGTAATATGAAGAGTATGCGTCACTCCTGCTGAGCCACTTCTGTACAGTCGAGCTGACTGGAAGAAACTGTGCTTGGTAAAAGGGAACCTAGGGCTTACTGCTAACATCACCACCACCATCACTCCCACCACCATCACCCCCACCACCAACACCATCAGCCCCCCACTTCCTCACCACTATCACCCCACTACCACCACCACCACCACCCCCCATCACCACCACTATCGTCACCACAATCCTCTAACAAGTGGTCCAGGCACGACCAGGGTCAAGGCAAGTAAAGGCTGATTTCTTTCCTCTTGACTCCAAGAGCTCAAAAATATTGCTGTGGCTTTGATAACCATGTCAGGTTACCTTTTTTTCCTTTTTGCTATTCCTATCTAAAAAGAAATTAGAAAAAGAAATGCGGAACTTTATTTAAGTAAAAATGGTTCCCATACCAAGTTCTCCTTTATTCTCCAGAGAGAGTTTAGATACCTTAAAATCACTTCTCTCTTTTGTGCTCCTACTTTATCCCCCCTTTTTAATTTAGTTGAGATGGGTCTGGTGAACATAATATCTGTAATATTAATGTTGAATATAATGTTGACATAATGGCATCAGTATATGTGCATAACAATACCATATTCTCTGCCTAGTCATAACATACTATATACTTCTAGTTCATTAAAAGCAGAATAGACTTCCTAAGGTCTTTAGTACCCAGAAAATTTTCATCAAGAGGAGATCAGTTAGTAGTCAGGCTTTACCATTTCTGTAAATGGAAAGACTGGGAGGCCTCTCAGAAGTGTGATGTCCTCATTACCAATTTGATGAATGGGTCCAAGCTGCTGGGGTCTGAACTTTTACAGGCCAGCTTCTAGGTAATGAGTTAAAATAGTTGTCCAATAATGCTTTGTCAAAATCCACGATGTATAAGGAATAGACATTCAGGTACATTAATTTTCCAGTAAATAAAATTTTTTAAGTTCTCATAAACTATGTTGAATGGAAGGTGTTCAAACATTATCATCTTAAACAGACTTCGGATTATGAATTCCATTTTACTTTGAAAAGGCATGCTGCCCTCCTCTGCTTTGGGGTGCATCACTGTAAAACCAGCTAAGCGGGTGATTACATGAGGAGTACCAGAAATAATGAATGTAAATAACATTCATGTTGAGTTCTCAGTGACTCTCCTATGACAAAGATGAGAATGAAGAAGAAAGACACACAGAAGCTTGTAGTGATTTTGCAGGTGTTGCTTTTTAAGGTTGACCTCAGCTCTGCATGGTTAGCACTCTTGTGTTTATGTCTATCTGTCTCCCACCCAGTGATGCTGCAATGCTAGTCTGTCACACCGTGCTGCTGGGGAAGAGGTGCCTTTTGGAGTCCTTGATAAATAGTTCATGCTAAGATCCTTAGGATGAAGAAAACCAAGAACTAGAACTGTTCTAAAAGAACAAACTGGCTCTGGCAAAGGGCACCTTGAAGAGGGAAATGGAGGGAATTTGGGTTATAAATGGTATAGCACCTATTTTGACTGCTTAGAGAATTTGCTTCAAAGATCTTTCCTGATATTTAGGTACTAGATGGACAAAGTAATAGTGTTGTGCCTTATGTTTCGAGACCTCAGTGCTTTGCAAGATGCTAGTCTTCCCCCAGAAGCCCAATGGGCCTTTGGGGGGAAGGGTGGGCCATCTTCCAGAGGAGGACAGTTGTTGAGGACTATACACCTGAGTCCTTGGTGTTTCATATAAAAGAATTTTGTGAAGTACCAGAATGAAGCCAGCAATATACCTTACTAAGAAACTGTAGGACAGCCCATTGCAAGGGGCAGTGGGCAATCTCAGAAAAGAGGAGAGCGGCACTGAGTAGTAAGTCAGAAGAATTTTTAAGATTTTTTCCTTTCTGGATGGGGAGGGGTTCCTCTTAATTATGCAAAACTTGCTCTCATCACTCTCCCAATTCCCCTCTCTCCCTCCCTCTTTTCAAGTTCAGGGGGAAATGTAGTTAATACTCTCTCGAGGTCTCTCAGACCTGAAGATCTTATCTGGTCCTTGAAATACAATAATAGCTCAGTTGGACAGTGGGATGGTGGAACTGCAGCCATGCTCCTCTGGGGGAGGGTGTGAGGGCCCTTTTTATCACTGGTGTGGCCAGACTGGGGCCCTCCTCAGTGACACAAAAGCTAGTATAAGCTGGCGATCGGGGTCTAGCATGGGTGGCACTTCCCAGAAAGCCCACAGAAATGTTGACCCAATAAAGGTGGCCTAGCACAAGGGGCAAAGCTGGGTTAGAAAGCAGGTATCCTGAGTCTGGCCCCAGTCTGCCACTGACCATGACCTGTGTCATGTCACTACCACCTCAGGTCTGGGTTTCCTCACCATGGAATGCAGGCAGCATCTCAGGAGGGTCCCTATGCCAGCTTGTGTTGGGTCTTCAGGTACAATAAGACCTGTTCTGGTTTGTTGGCAGCATTAAGTAGCTCTAGGAAGAAACTTCATTAAGTAACTCCAAGTCACAAACTCTGGGAAGGAGAAAAGATCCCAGTGGCAGCCTTGTTCACTGGCCTCCAAAGCAGTGACTTCCCACCTGGCATGCCTGAGCCCCAGCATTCAATGCTGTCCCCATGAGCGGGCCAGTTGCTGGGTCAATGTGAGGCTCACATGTGGACATACAGAGGTAGTAGAGGTCAGAGTCCATACTGAAAAATCTCTGACATGTTCTAAAGTCACACATTTAACTAACCTTCTGTAAGAACCAGTGTCGTACTGTTTCAGTCATTGCACTACTTGGTGTTGACCTCACGTGGATGAGACACAAATCTTCTGCCCATGGAGCAGCAGACACAGGAAGGATGAGGGTCCATGCGCCCATACCCACATGTGTGCGCACGCATACACACATGCAAAGAGGTCAGTGGTATGTGTGTCTGCTGCATGCAGGAGGCCCGGAATCCTCAGGATATGCCAGGTGGCCAGGCCCTAGGGTGTAGCCATGGTGCTGCCTTCACGGGGCACGAATCTGGGCAGTACCAGGCAGGACAGTGCATGTCTCTGGCACCAATGCTTTTCTGAGCATGCCTGATGGAAGTGAGGCGCACATGTCCTCTTCCTTCTGTATTCCCCTTACCTCACTTGGGCCTGGCACCTCCTGGTTGTCCTATCCCTGTAAAATGGTTTAACAAATGCATCAGGGCACCTTCAGTGCCTGGAGCTTTCCTCTCTTCTTCTAGCGTGTCTTCTCTAGAGCCCAGACATTTTCCTGGTCCCTGCCTCCCAGCTCTGACCAGACCCCCTGGGTGGGCTATAGTTCTGCAGTCAGGGTTTGGCTATCCAAAGGATTGTTTATGAGGAGTTGAAGGCCGAGGGTAGAAATGTCTTTGGAAGACATTGCTCTGTTTTCATTTCCACAACCATATCTCACCCAAACTGTGAGAGGGAGAGTAGCCAGGGAAGAGATTCCTGGTAGGAGGCCTGGGTCCTCTGATTCCCACCTGGCCATGTCCAGGGACAACATCTGTGCCACAGCTGCACTAGAGGATGGTGTGAGGAGGGGCCTTGGTGCCCTGCCCACTCTGTGTGTAGAGCTAGCTGCTCTGATGTCCCTGCCAAGAATCAGGGGAACCCTAACTAGAGGCAGACAGGTCTCAAATGCGTCTACTAACATGGGCCTTATGGCATAAAAGGGCTGGAGAGTGCAGTCAGCAAGTGGAACAGGATTGTGCCCACCATCAGGCCACAGGGTCCTCAGAGGGTAGGAGACAATCCTACCATTGTCATGGCAACAGGTCTTTGGGGAACACCTAGAGGATACTGCTGAACTGAAGCCTGACCAGCCCCTCGGTAGAGTCAGTCTAACCTTCTTTTCAGGTACTGCTATCTTTCCTAGAACCTGCTACCATGGACCTACCTTCCCTGGCCCCTGCACACATCCTCAACCCCTGTAAGAAGCCCCCTGCTGGCCAGCACTTAAGACACCTCACTTCATGCTTGCCCTGTTGTGAGACAGCAGTTAGACTTAGATCTTGTCAGATGACAGGACATCTTCCAGCCCCTGCCTACACATACAGTTACACACCCCAACAGTAGCTTCCCCCACCTTCCTGAAGCCATAGCACCTTGGGCTCAGCCCTCATCTGCCCCATACCCACATTCTGCCCATCTTCCTGTCTATTGGACCACCTCAGCTGATTTGCAGCCCTTCCCACTCCCTGCCCCCGCCTGCCCCCCCCCCAAGTCAGCTGAGTGGTCACTCTACTTCTTTCCCTCCCTAGCTTGGAGATTTGCCCTGAACCCCTCCAGGGCCTATGCCTGTGCATTCTAGCCTTTTAAGCTTCGTTTTTAGTCATGAAGCTGTTGCCCATCTTCTCCATACCCAGGTAAACAGGGTCTAAAGGTTGATGATCAGGCCAGTGAGACCATCTCTCTGTCTTTGGTCCTGGCCCTGGTTCAGGGTTCTTCTGCCACATTAACTCCTACATAGGAGTTAAAGGAGTGGGGCATGGCTGCAGTCTCAACAGGCCCCCTGGGGGCAAACAGCAGCAGGCAAGACTAAAGAGCCACAGTCTTGGCTCTGCACTGACCCCTGGGCTCCAGGACTGCCTTGCCCAGGCACGGAGGACACATGGTCCTCTATAGTCTGTTTCCTGGTGGGTGGTGGCTCTGGAACCACAGGGTCACATCTGGTCCATCAGGGATTCTGCGCCCCACCCCACTGGAGGAGCTGATACCATTTTTTTAACGAGAAGAGCACTGAGATTTGGGGGTGGTAAGAGCCTTTAGTGCTTTCTGATACTCCACAGTCCTGAGAGGGATCATATTGTGAGTCTAGATTTCCAATGAGTTGGACAGGAACAAAAAGTTCTCTTCCCCAACCAGACCCATAGGACCATATCTGAGGTGCAGACAGCCTCTTGGCACATTCCCAATCCTGCTATGCCACATACAGAGATACATACACACAGGTACACACACAAACAAATATATAGGTTTTGTTTTTTTTTTTTGGTGTAGCAGGATGGTTACATATGCTTACATGCATGCCACACACACACACACACACACACACACAAGCCTGGACACCCAGAGATATAGTCCCTCGGGTGATAATACTCAGCATCTACAGCATCTACATATTCCCCCATGGACTCTACCTGACCCTGCATTACCATGATGAACATGGAGTCCTAAAATCTCCCCCAATCTGAAGATGCTTTTAGGTTCCTCAGACCCTCTGGGCTGCAGCCTCTGGCCCATCAGAGGACCCTGGGGACTGTACTGGAGCCCATCATTGTTACTGGGTGCAGAGATACCTGCATGTGAATTTTGAGCACTGCAGTGTCAAGGTTGCAGACTCTGCTAAGGGCAGTGGAAACCCCTGGGTACCTGATATGGGATATTTTTAAAAGTCACTGAACCACATACCAAAGAATGAAATTGGACTTTATATCACACTAGATACAAAAATCAACTGCAGAAAAAAAATTAGACTTAAACATAAGAGCAGAAGTTACAGAATTGCAGCAGAAAATGGAGAAGGCTCTACAGCATTGGTCTGGGCAGTAACTTTTTGGATATGATACCAAAAATAAGGTAGCAGAAGCAAAAATAGACAGTGGGTTACATTAAATAAAAATCTTCTGCACAGCAAAGGAAATGATCAGCTGCACAGCACAGGATATGATCAACTATGTGAAAAGGCAACCTACAGAGTAAGAGAATATATTCACAAGCCATCTATATGATAGAGTTAATATCCAAAGTATATAAGGAACTTACACAATTCTTTAACAAAAATTTTTAAAAAGGGTAAAAGACCTGAATAGATATTTCTCAAAAAAATAAAAACACAAACAAACATAAAAATGACCAACAAGTGCATGAAAAGATGATCAACATCAGTAATCATTGGGGAAATATAAATCAAACCATAGTGAAGTAGCACTTTCCACCTATTAGACATGTATCAAAAGGACAAGAAACAATGAGTGTTGGGAGAATGGAGAAAAGGCGGCCTTGAGCACTGTTGGTGGGAACATAAATTGGTTCACTGTAGAAATTGGTTCCATGATGGAAGACAGAAGGTTTCTCAAAGTTTCTAAACTAGAACTATTATATGGTAAAGCAATTCCACATCTGTGTACATAGCCAAAGAAATGGAATTAGGCTCTCAGAGAGATAGCTGACACTCTCCTCTTAACAGCTGTGTTATTCACAACAGCCAGATGGACACCCCTAAGTGTTAGTGAGAGGGTAAGAGGATATAGAAGCTCAGAGAGAGAGAGAGAGAGAGAGAGAGAGAGAGAGAGAGAGAATAGATATTTATCTATCATATATATGTGTATATATATTTATCATAGATATATATCATATATGTTAGAGACTTGAGTCTACAGAGGTATAGATAAAATCCTGCCGTTTGCAACGATGGAGCTGGAGATGTTCTATGGTAAAGTAAGTCAGACACAGAAAGCTAAATACTGCATGATTTCACTTCCATATGAAATCTGAAAAACCAGGGTAGAAGCTGGGGATAGTGTGGCAGTCTCAGGCACTAGAGAATGGGGAAAATCAGGAGGTGTTCCTCAAAGGAACAAATCTTCAGTGAGGCAGGTAAATTCAGGACGCAGATGATAGTTAACAATAGTGTATGTGTACTTGAAATGTGCTAAGATTTTAAATTTAATCACACAAAATGGTGATTTTGGAAGGGGTAGGGTATGGTAATTAGCTTGACTGTGATGGTTAGTTCACTATATACATATATATTAAAATATCAAACTGTACACCTTCAACATATACGGTGCACGTTTTTGTCAGTTACCCTCCAATAAAACTTGGGCGTGGGGGCGAGGGTTGAGGTGTCTGTCTTTGCAGTTGGGTGCTTTGGGGCGAGCTCCGTGAGGATAGTCCTCTGGTGGGGTCTCCCGCAGCGCCTCAGCGTGGATCAAGCCCAGACTGTCGAGAGTTCACACCCTGGCTCCACCATCCGTTTTCTAGCGCGATTTCAACAGCCGCCTTCCCTCCTCTGGGAAATGCGGGCCAAGGGCCTTCCTAGACGTGGGACCACCGCGCTTCTAGCCCACCCCCGTCGCCCCCGGGTACCGACGCTCACAATGTCCCCGCCACCGCCCCCCTGTCCTCTCGGAGGGTCCCCCGCCCTTCCCCCAGCGCCGCCCCCACTCCGGCTCCTCCCTCAGCACGCACCTCCCCGGAGGGCTGGGTGCTGGGGCTCGCGGTTGGGGAGCGGCCACGAGCCGGCGCGGGCGGGTACCAAGGAGCCCGGCGCCCAGGCGCGGGCGGGTACCAAGGAGCCCGGCGCCCCGCCGCGCTCGCGGCTCCGCCCACCCGCGCTCCCGACCGCGGCTCCCTCCTGGCCGTGGGGCCGCGGATTCGGGCGCTCGTAGCCGGGCGGCCGGACGCCATGGCCAGGGCCACGCAGAACCGGCGGCGCCCGGTGGCCGGGAGCGCTCTGCGTGCGGTGCTGCGCTGCAACCTGCCCCCCGGCGCCCAGCGTGTGGTGGTCTTCGCGGTGCTGGCGCTACTCGTCCTCATCAACGTCGTGCTGATATTCCTCCTGGCCTTCCGCTGAGTGCCCGGGGACCGCGCCGCGGTGAGTGGCGCCGGGGCTGAGCCTCCTGCAGCGGCCCTGGCCTTGCAGCCCCGCCCCCTCGGTGATCTCCGGTGCCCCTAGCGCAGGTGACTCCCGGTGCAGGCCTGGGCCCTGTGATCCCTGCCCTGGATATACTTGCTAGCCCCGTTCCCATGCCCCGATCTGTGCGCCCACCGCGGCTGGCGGCCATGCTGGTGACTCAGGGGCGTGGTGATACATGGGCCTACTGTCCTCTCTCTGTGAGGGGTGTGTGTGTGTGTGTGTGTGTGTGTGTGTAACATGCAGCTTGTGTGTGTGTATGTGTAACATGCAGCTTGTGTGTATGTGTGTGTGTGTGTGTGTGTGCAGATGCAGCTTGGTGGAAAATGCTGAACCGCTGGCATATTACTCCCTAGAGCCGAACTAGGCACTATTTCTGTGTGGGATATGAAGTCAAAGAAAGATGAGTGGGGTCTTCCTTACTGCTTACCTTAAGTTGCTTTACCCATTTGGGGCTTTATGTGGTTTCTGTCAGTACCCCTCCCCCACTACAGGCAGAGCCTCCTCTGAACTGGCTTAGGTGGGTACTCTGAACATTTTCACCCACTACACCCTGTTCCCAGACTGTCAGTGGGAACCTCTAGCAGCTTGCATGTGAGAGAGAGGAAGACCAGAGGCAGGGTGGGAGGCTGGTGGATAGTAGTCACCAGCACTTCCTTATCAGAGCGAGAAGGGTCTCGCTCGTAACATCTTGGCACAGAGGATCCTGTCCCTACTCATGCCTTGTCTTACACTTGAACTTCTCCCTCCATTTAGTCTCCCATTTGTCCCCTACCTTCACCCCCATGCCTATGAGTCAGCTTCTGCTCTGCTGCCCAGGCCCTTCTACCTTCCCTATTGCACCTCAGGACAAAATGTCCAGAGGGGCTTCTCCCCAAACTGGCCCAGAGTGGGACCCCAGTGGCCTCCGGGTTGTCACCAGGTTGTCATGGAGGCAGTGTGTCCCTGACCTCTTGAAGCTACATTTTATCTTGGTGACATCACATAAAACAGTTGGTGACGTTACCATAACCTGTCAGAGTGACATCTGTGTCTGGGCCTTTACAGGAGCTTTGTAACCCATGTGAAGTAGTGTTACTGTGCTGTCAGTGGGGACCAGGCCCAGGGAGAGCAGGGAGCCGCTCTCAGCCATGTCTATATAATGCCTCCTATGTCCAGCAAGGTGCTGGCACAAGGAATGACAAAGGTGAGCATCCAGCCACCACTAAGGGCTAAAAGTGACTTGAGAGATTGGATATAGGTCTTGTCAATGAAGGTTGGAAGAACCATGGTTCTCTAGGAAGCTCCATACCTGTAGCTCTTGGCCAGTACCTGTCTAGGAACCTACCTGTGTGATCTGCCATCTTTCTAGAGGAACAGAAGGATAATTGGGGGAGGGGGGGATGTAGTGCACTGAAGCAGACAAGAGGACATAGGGCCTATTCCTCAGGACTGGTTAGAGGAAACCTAAAAACCGGAAGATGGCTGACCAAGTTCTTATGAGGTGGGGACAACCTGATAAGGGAGGATGGATGGGTGTGTCTGCATTACTTCCTCCCAGCCTGGCCTCTAGCAGTGGGACAGTCCCCGAACTGTCCTGAGCTGCCTGACATGTAGCTGATGTGAGCTGA
Organism: Uropsilus gracilis; assembly: GCA_004024945.1. Lineage (NCBI taxonomy): Eukaryota > Metazoa > Chordata > Mammalia > Eulipotyphla > Talpidae > Uropsilus > Uropsilus gracilis. Next base: position 44,166 of record PVHY01001824.1, read on the forward strand.
GCACTCTGGACTACTGTCCTCAGCAGAGGGAGTGCCGCATCCCATTAGCCAGCCTGTGGACATGCCCTGGCAGGGGATGCAGGAAGAGTGACTCAGAATACCCACTTCTCCAGGATCAAAGTATAAAGCTTAAACAAGAAGTTTTTTCCTATATCCAAACTTCAACTTGCCCAAGAAGTTCCAGGAGTTGCACTCTTGCATTCTTGAAACACTACGAAATTTCCCAAATAGTCCATGGCGACCTCTGTCCCTGCAGCCTTTCTCATTGGTTCTTCCATACCACCTTCCAGTATTATGCTGCTTCATCTTTGTCTTCCACCAACTCCCAAACCTGGAGAGGTATCCTGCTGCTAGGACGTGTGCAGCTCTGGGCTGTTCCATCTAGTGCCCACTTCCTGGCTGCTGTAGCCTCGCTCCCATGTGGTCTCAAATCCTCCTGACTCAACCAATCGTGTTGCATCAGGCAGATCTGATCTAGGGGACCCAGCCTGAGACAAGGAGTGACACCACACCTGCAGTAGGCCTTTCAGGCTGACTGAGAACTGTGCTCCCTCAAGGAGATGCATGGCCTCCAAGAGTGATGCAGGGTGGGCACCAGGAATGTACAGCTCCTCTAGCTACTGTCTGTTGAGAGTGTACACATAGGTCAGGGAATATTCTGCTGAATGGTTTCATTAGGGTTCAGAGCTGTTTTGCCCCAGAAAACGTGAAGAAGTGGTAGCTCCTCAATGTGCTTGCTTGGACTTACTCTAGAAGGCAGGCCTCAGCTTAAGTGGGCCCACTGCCTTATAACCCACCCCATCTCTCTTTTTTTTCACCCCACCTCTTGCCTTGCCCACTCAGGGCATGGTGGAGGTCTCTTAAAGGCAGCAACTAGAACCCAGTCAGGTGCAGAACCTGCCAATCCTGCCATGCCTGCTCTGATCCCCATTTTGTTATGAGGATTGACAAGCATGCTGCACTGGGAGAACTCAGTGCAAGTTTCACCAGGCCTGAAGCCAAGGAAGGACTCACACCTAGGAGGATGGGAGGCATCTCATAGAAGGAAACAGACTGTACACCAGGTCTAACTGTAAGACCTTGGCTGCTTAAGAGCCAGAGCCAATTCCACTGGAACCAACATTTGGCCCTAGCGTAGAGGAGCATGAATCTTACCAAGCCAGAGCCTCTTGCCCACTCAGGCTCCTGCTTCTGCCCCAGAGATACTAATCCTTCAAGGAGCAGAAAGTGAACCCACATTACAGGAAAGCAAGTGTCATCCTGATGAGAAATGGAGTGCTGAGCTTAAGGATCACCTAGGGGATTCTTAGGAATCCTGTCAGGAATGATGTCAGGAAGGGAGTATCCTTCCCAGCGTGAAGTACAAGGCCTCATGGGAAAAAGGAATGAGTCCAGTTATTTCAGTAGCAGAGAGAAGTCAAAAGAACTTAAGTTATTAAGTCATTAACTCAGTACCCCAGAACACACACAAAAAAATCCTGAGGTATTGCAGAAGTAACACTACAAGAGGTATATTCCTGGAGCTAGAAAGTCAAGGAAAGCGGGTAGAATAATGAAATGTGATCATCCTGTGGGTTTGGGGATTAGGACACTGAGGATGACTGTGGCTCAGCCAGTGCACAGGGCAGAGGTGTGTGCGATGTGACTACTGAGTGTTCATAAACCACTGCAAAACAGCATTACTTCAAACATGGTTGGGCACTACTGCACCTGGTTGAGGTGGCATTGTTTGTCAAGTGACCTCACAGGTACCCCAAAGCTACAAGAAGTTGACAGGAGGGAGGTAGATCCTCCATCTAGTTCCTAACATGGAATCATTGGTATAGTAGCAGTGCACCATGCAGTGCCCCCAACCAGCCAGCACCAGGAAGCAGAGGCAGCTGGGCAGAGCTGAGGCGATAGCTGAATCACTGACTCCACAGGGGTGGGTGGAAGGTATGCCCTGTACAGAGCAGGGAGCTATTTACTCACCAGATTCTAACAGTCACATCCACTTCAGGACGTGACTCATGAGTCCAGACAGTCTATACATGTCCAGGGCAGAGCCACCACCATTCTTCCCCCACTAAAAAGAGCTGGCTCAGAGGAAACCTCCATCTCTTCCTGTGTACCAGAATTCAGGATTCCCTTTTCCCAGGCCTTCTGGACAATGGGAATACAACCTGGCATTCTGATGGGTTGTGTCTCAGAGGACCACAGCACTTGCCCCGTGAGTTGCCCATGTGGAATCCAACCCCACTAACCTGGTGTCCGTGGCTCTCTCCACAGCTCATCAGCGATGGCAGTGTGGTCTGTGCTGAAGCACTCTGGGACCATGTCACCATGGATGACCAGGAACTGGGTTTCAAAGCTGGGGACGTCATCGAAGTAATGGATGCTACCAACCGAGAGTGGTGGTGGGGCCGTGTCACCGATGGCGAGGGGTGGTTTCCAGCCAGCTTTGTGCGGGTACGGCATCTTACATGTCCCAGCCCATTGGGGGCTACCTGGCACTGCCCACAGATGCAAGCCTGAAGGGCTGTCTGAGGTCCAAGGTGCTGGGCAGGCCCTCACATTCGAGGCTATGGTGGCACTGCAGGCCTTAGGCTGGGTCAGGGCACTCAGGGAGGCAGTTCAGGCAGCTATGATATAGCCTGCTTGCTCAGGCAGAGCCACCACTGACCCCTGCTCCACCCCATTTCCGGGGGCCTCTGTGCCCAGAGAGGAACTAGTTCTCCGAGAGGAATCAGTGTGATAGAATACAAGTACAAACAAACCTGCTTTCCTAGGCATTTACGAGGCCCTGAGCAAAATATTTGCATGAGTCACCCCTTTATAACCTTCACAAAAGCCCAGAGCTAGACACTAGAGCTGAAGACATGAACAGGTTAAGTCCTACACAAAGAGATTCCAGGAAGGTTCCCCTCATCTCCCACAAATCCTGCCTAACAGTGCCCTTGGTCTTCAAGGAAGGAATCCCAGTTTAGCCTCCAAAAATCTAAACTGGAAAGAGCAGTGGGCACAGGCAGATCCCAAGTCCTGGGCATCAGTGCTTCTCTTGCAACCCTGTCTCTCCCGACACCCAAGTGCCCATCCTGTACCCACTGCCTTTCCTAGTTATGGGAGAACCAACAAGTCACATCACCCACCCCTCTGTACAATGCCTAGAGGACTTACCCTAGTGAGACAGGAATACCAGGGGAGCCTACACCTTTCCAGGCAGGTGCACAGCACCTGGAGAGTATAGGGAGAGAACAAGGAGGACTCTGAGCAGGGACAGCAACCATCAACCTGTGCCACCTCAACCTGTGCCAACCTGTGCAGGTACCTGGTGGGGAAGGGTATCCAGAGTCTCCTGCCAAGTGCCAGAGCCCCATTTGTACAAAGAACTGCAGGAGCACTGACTGGCATGTTGCCTGCAGCTGCGGGTGAACCAGGATGAGCCGCCTGACCAGGCCTGGCAGCCCTTAGCCCCTGAGGCCCAGGACGGAGGGGTGGAAGTGCCCAACAGCAAGGAGCAGATGCGGACCAACGTAATCAAGGAAATCCTCAGTACTGAGCGGGACTACATCAAGCACCTGAGAGACATCTGTGAGGTAAGGGGTGGAGTGACTGGGATGGAGGTCCACCCTGGGGATCCAGGAGAGACATGACCTCTGCGCCCCCCCCCATCCCTCCCCACCCCAAGGGCTATATCCGACAGTGCCGCAAGCGTGCAGACATGTTCAGTGAGGAGCAGCTGCGCACCATCTTTGGGAACATCGAGGACATCTACCGCTGCCAGAAGGCCTTTGTAAGGGCGCTGGAGCGGAAATTCAACCGGGAACGGCCTCACCTCAGCGAACTGGGCGCCTGCTTCCTGGAGCATGTGAGCCTCCTTGAGGATTCAGCCCCTGCTTACCTACCCTTATCCTGGGCTAGGGCTCCCCTCTGCTCCTTGCCTCTGACCCAGCCATGTAGCCTTCCTTTGGCCCAGGCTCCCTGCTGGTCCTCTTCTTGGAGGCAAAAGTCCAGCAACCCTTTACGTGCACAAGATCCTAGGTTTCACTCACCCAAATGCCTCCACCTTTCACCCTGGTTTTAGAAGTGTCTTTGCTTCTTTATGTCCAATGTGGCAGAACAGGCTCCCTGAGCAGGGGCCCTGGTGTTGGTCTGAAAGGAAATGCAGTGGTCACACTGCAGTTTCCTCACAGTGAGCAAAGATGGTGCAGTTTCCTCACAGTGAGCGAAGCTTCCATTATGTTAAACTCAGTGCTTACTTGCACTTCAGTGCCAGTTCAGTGGCTTGGGCTGGCCTAGATAGATCCTTGGCCTTGCCTGAGAAAAGGTGTGTTTCCATTCCGCTCCTTTGTCCCTTCTGTGAGGTGGAGCAGAGGATGCCAGGTCTCTCCTGTCAAGGACAACAGGGTGTTAGAAAAGCTGCCACCTCTCTTCAGGAAGGGAGACCCTGGGCCAGGCATCTGAAGCAGGTGGTAGGTTGGGCACTGGGTGGTTATAAGATCTGGGTCCAGGTATTTAGCAAACAATTACAAGCATCACAGCAACCTACCAGCCAGCAGCTCTCACCTGTCTTACCCACCCATCCCTGAAGTCTAACATTGCTACGTGGTGGGCCTGATCTTTCTCTGCATCTAAAAAGAGGAACGATGAAAGGATAAGAGGCACCATGAGCCTCAGTTCCGATAAACACACAGTTTGGACATTTCTTTGTCACATTGTGTTGAATAAAGTGTTAAGAAGCTTTAAGTCCTGTAGATGGGAAACCAGAACTTTGTGAGGAAAAAAAACAAGACTCTAGGCTGAGGATGAAAACCCAAAATGTATATATATAGCCACAGACCCTGGCATCTTCAGTCTGTCTTCATCCTTTCAAGAAAGGTCTTGATAGTCCTTCTTTAGTAACATCATGGAACCAAACACTGAGAAATCTTTTCAAGGTCTTTCGTGTTCCTGGGTTTGACTGAAGTTGGTGGGTCCCTCCCCAACCTGCACCCCAGTTGCCAGGGAAGGCAAAGAGCCATCCTAACCTCCAACTGTACCCCCAGCAAGCAGACTTCCAGATCTACTCGGAGTACTGCAACAACCACCCCAATGCCTGCCTGGAGCTTGCTCGGCTCACCAAGCTCAGCAAGTACGTGTACTTCTTTGAAGCCTGCCGGCTGTTACAAAAGATGATCGACATCTCTCTGGATGGCTTCCTGCTGACACCAGTACAGAAGATCTGCAAGTACCCTCTGCAGCTGGCTGAGCTGCTCAAATACACACCCCCCCAGCACAGGTAAGAGGTGTAGAGGGGAGGTGGCCCTGGTTTGTGAGCGCTAGTCATGGCTGCAGACACTGGGGTGATGCAGCACAGCTTTAGAGCTGGTACTGCACTGAGGGAAGAGAAGAGAACTAGGATATGAAGTTCTGTTCTCTGCTCACATTGATGGCCAAGAGGTGGATGAATAGACCCAGAAGAAGCAGCTCCACATGGCGCTCTGGGGCCCCTCCCTTCACTACACTTTGGCACTCCTTTATCATCTCTGTTCTGCCACAGGGATTTCAAGGATGTGGAAGCTGCCTTACATGCCATGAAAAATGTGGCACAGCTCATCAACGAACGGAAACGGAGACTAGAAAACATCGACAAGATTGCTCAGTGGCAAAGCTCCATAGAGGACTGGGAGGTGAGGGCCTGTCATCCCCCAAATTACCACAGGGCTTGACTCCTTGATTTAAAACCACAAATCTTCCTGGAAGTTCTAGGTTGGAGCATAAGAGTCATGCTCCTGTTAACTAGGGAACGAGAGCTGGAGGCAGCAGGGAAGTCAGCTCCCAGCTCCAGGCATACAGATGTTTCCCAGAGCGACCAGCCAGACCATCTGCTCGCCAGAGGGCAGTACCTTCAGAGATGCTGCCCCTTCCAAAGCCAGCAGAAGGTGCTGTTTTCTGCCCTGGGGCCCCTCTCCTGTTCCCTACCCCCCCTAGTTTTAGTTACTGCTCAACAGAAGACCCTGTCTTATAGCATGACTGAATATGGCTGGCCATCAGCCAGGGTTCCTAGTTCATTTTTCTGGCTTATCTTGCCTTCTAAGGCAATACAGAGCCCTGAACTAAAGTAACATGCCACCCTCCTAAGGTATTCTCACCCATTTTTCTCCACTGGCACTTCACAGGCGGTGAATGTTACACAAATGCATCTTCCTGGACTTCACCGTTGAAGGACAGAATTAGAATCCCTGGAGTGGGTTTCGACCTTCATTTTCTGGTCACTGGTTCTGAGGCCCAGTTCTAGCTGAGAGCCCCTACAAACTGACCCCAAACAAAAAGACTGCCAGCAGTGCCAGGCGATGGTGTTTTCCAAGAACAGGAAACAAGGCTTAGTCAAAAATCTCATGAGAGACTTCAGACACTAAATACACTTTACTGGGAAGAAGACCTCCTAAGAACCCCTAAAGACAGGGTTTTGACCCCATCAAAGTCACATGACTTCGGGTCTAATCTGTTCCCAAGGTCAGCACTATTGAAATAGCATGTGAGGGACATGACAAATTTTCTACTCCTGGTAGTAGCCATCTTAAAAAGAAATAGGTGAAACAGTAACAGTGTTTCCAAAATACCATTTCAACACAAATTACCATGAATGAAATATTTCATTGTTTCATATTGTTTATACAAGTCTCCCAAACCAGTGTGTTTTATTCACATGTCAACGGGGAGTAGACACACTTCTGGTACTTTGGCCTTTGGCTGCCTGGGACTCCATTTTGCAGGGTGATAGCTCCAAGGTCACACTGCCTTTTGACACCCCCCATGGCCCCCACCATTTCCTTGGACCTACAGGGCAGCCTTGCTTGTGGCCTGGTGCTCTCTGCAGCATGACTAAGTGCGGCACAGCAGGTAGGGCCAGTGGTGACACCTGCCCCCACCTAGCACAGATGTGGAGCCCAACAGAGTTGGGCTTAACCCAGTCTGGTGCTCTCAGCTGGTGCTTGTCCTTGGGGTTCCACAGGGGGAAGACCTCCTGGTCCGAAGCTCAGAGCTCATCTATGCAGGGGAGCTAACTCGTGTGACACAGCCGCAGGCCAAGAGCCAGCAGAGGATGTTCTTCCTGTTTGATCACCAGCTCATCTTCTGTAAGAAGGTACCGAGTTGGAGTTGCCCTGCTTTGTCTTCAGCCAGCTTAGAGCAGAGTAGATGTGGGAAGCTACAGGTACGGTGGGCAGCCTGGAGCAGATGCCCACCCCATCCTGCCCCCCACCCCCCACACACACAGGCAGTTCCTCTCTCCTGAGCACTTTGAGAGCAGCTGGCCCTTTCCTGGTCAGGCCTTTAATTAAGGCCCAGCTGAGGACGACACTGCAGAGTGAGCCTTGTAGCCATCAGGCCACGGTGCCAGTCTTACCAGGTTCGTTGCTTACCAGAATACGCTATGCTCTAACCCAGTTCCACCGGCTTCTCAAACCAGCCCTTCCCTGTAAACCTCAGCTCCCCTTCCCAGTCCTGGGGTCCTCTACCCCAGCTGCCTCCTGACTTCCTTTTTGATACTGGCTTTTCTTCCAAAAAGCAGCCCATGTTGTGCTCCTGTCCACCAGCCCACTGGTACAGAGGTATGGGGGTGGGGAAAGTCTTCTCTGCCTTGAGGGCCCTTCACATTATGCACTCCCAGGACTGCCTGAGTCCATGGGCCCCCAGCAGTCTGCAAGTCTTCCACTAGAGTCCATTGGCGGTCATGGGCTGCAGCAGCAGGCTCTACCCTTGGAGCTCACCATCTACTGGAAGGGAGGGTGTGTACACTTCTGGTGATGGAGGGGTGAGGAGGAAGAGGGTCAGGTTGGGCTTGAAAAGGGCCAGAAACTCATGGGACAACTTCTGCAGGATCTTCTCCGCCGGGACATGCTATACTATAAGGGCCGAGTAGACATGGATAGCCTGGAGGTGGTAGACCTGGAGGATGGGAAGGACAGAGACCTTCACGTAAGCATCAAGAATGCCTTCCGGCTGCACTGCAGCCCCACTGGGGAGAGCCACCTGCTGTGTGCGAGGAAGCCTGAGCAGAAGCAGCGCTGGCTGAAGGCCTTGGCCAGGGAGCGGGAGCAGGTGCGGCTGGACCAAGAGACAGGTGAGACCCTGCTTAGCCTTCCCTACCACAAGCAAGGTCAGAACAGCCTGAAGCTGTTAAGCCTCACAACCTGAGCCTCCAGGGTATCTCTTCACTACACTCCCCACCTGCCCAGTATTTCAGGCCCAAGACATGGCTCTGCCAACTTGTTGGAGACAGCACTGGAAGAGGTGGGAACTGGCCTCCAGAGTACCTCCTAGAGAGCAGGGCATCTCCCCATGGCACCCTGTCCTGCCCATGGGTCACTGGGCATCACTCTTTAGCAGTGTGACCAGCTCAGCAGCTTCTGGAGAAGCGCTTCTACCACAGTGCAGAGAAAGAACATTAGACATCGGACCCGTGGGGGACTCGGGGTGGGGTCAGAGAAGGGGTAAGGCAGTAGATATTCAGAGGACCCCAAAGGTATCCAGAGCAGCTCACCTATTGGGTTGGCTAAAGTGAGTTCCTGTGGCAAGAGGGACCCAAGCACCTGAGAGGTACAGGGTGCACAAGACAGCACCAGGAATGGGAGGGACAGGCCAGCCACACTCAGAGCAAACAGGGCTCATATTCATGCCCACCCCACCTCGCCCCACCTTCAGGCTTCTCCATCACTGAGCTGCAGAGGAAGCAGGCCATGCTGAATGCCAACAAGCAGCAGGCCAATGGGAAGCCTAAAGGTAAGTGGGTGGCAGTCCCATTTACACCATGGCACCTGGCCCTAGCATAATCCACCTTTAACCCAAGCCAAGCCACCTAGCACCTGGGTCCTCAGAGCCACCCACTGCCCTTTGCAGGTGTTTGTCCTAAAAGGTTGGTGATAAGGGGCCACTGATGACAAAGCTTGGTGAGCAGTTGATATTATGGCTGTCGGTCCTTCAGACCCCCTAGAGTGGGCCATTAGTTGACAGTGCTCACTTCCCCCAGGGCCAGACTGCTATCTGGCAGCAGTCTCCACTACCTGGCCAAGAGTCAACATCCTCATTCCAAAGACTGTCAGGCCTTTTCAGGGCCTGTGCCAAGGATCTCCAGGGCCCCAACCCTTCCAGGCCCCTCCCCACTGCATCCCTAGTGTGGTCAACCCTGAGGGGAACAAGTACCCTCAGGTGGACATCTGAAGCAGAGCCTTGGGATGGACCGGCTGCAGGTTCTCAGCAGAGGTTGTTGGTTGGCCCTGTGCCATTTAGCTTCCTCAGCCATGACTTCACTCTCTCTTCCTGCCCAGCCCTCAGCCGGCCCTACTATCTGACACGCCAGAGGCACCTGGCACTGCCCACCAGCCTGCCCCAGCAACAGGTCTTGGTGCTGGCAGAGCCCAAGCGGAAGCCATCTACTTTCTGGCACAGCATCAGCCGTCTGGCGCCTTTCCGCAAGTGAGTTGGTGCCACAGCGGGTGACACCACGTGGACCTATGCCCGCCAGCAAACTGGCTCCAGCTTTTTCTCCACATGGCTCCCCCATAACAAGCCCTCCTCTGCTATTATGCTAACTGGAAGTGAGCTAGATGAGAACGTAGCTCAGTGGCACCAATACAGGCCAGTCCCATGCCCCCATTCTTGGTATCCTCCCCACTCCTGGTGCACTGAGGACCAGCAGCTGGAGAGAGGGACCTTCAGCATGGGAATCTGCTACACCCCAGATTTGTGGGGCCTTCGACCAGCCAGAGTGTAAGAAGACTGACCACTCTGGACCCTCTTTTGGTCATCTGAACACCCCAGCTTGTTTTCTGTGGAAGGCAGGAGAGACTGTCTGCCTTCACCACCCACAACACTGGGCTGTGGGACCCTCTGCCCTCCAGGTCTTCTTGCAGGGCCCCAGCCAGGTGGTGACAGCAAGCAGCATGCATCCCTGGGGACTGGGAAAGCACTCCTGCGCACCAATGCTGGGCCTGGAAGCCCACCCAGGCTGCCTCCACCCATTTGGCACTCCTGGCGCTGGACACCCTGCACCCTCTTCACTCATGTATTTCTAGTGGGAAGAAAAACACTAAGCGGTTACATGTCAGGGTTTGTGACCAGTATGTTTGTAGCTGTGGGTGACTCCTGAATCTGATTTGGGTTCTGTTTGCATTTTTTTGGTTTTAAACATTGGAGAAGAGTTGTTAGTGACACAGAAAGATTGCCTTACCCTAAGTGAGTTCGTGAGAAGCCATAAGTACTGAATTTAATGGCCCAGCCTTCCAGGGCTGCCCCCCACCAAGGCTGGTGGATCCTGGGTTGAAGGGATGCCCATATCCGACTAATAAGAAAGGTACTGTGAGAATGGCCTGGCTTGTGGGTGCAGTGTCAAGCCAATTCTCTGGTCCTTGGAATTCAGCAGCATGTACAGTCAGTCACTCTTGCACTAAACCTCCAAGTCAGAAACCACATTTAATTTCATAAAGAAACTTGTGAAAAGAATCTGGGTGAGGCCTTGTTTTTTTGTTGTCTGTGCATTTTCTGCTCAGCCTGCTTGTCGTTCCTGTGCTGCAGACCCAGACCTTTCCTCAGATAGAGGGAAGGTGCTCCACATGACCCTTTGCCTAATCATGCACTCACGGTTTGGGTGGAGTCTTAGGGCTTCAGAAACCTAGGAGGGGTTGTTTCCCTTGCCTTCAGGCACAGCTGCTCAGACTCTGCCAGTCCCCTAGGACTTGAAGCCAGCTCCTTCCCTGAGGGCTTCCAGGCTCCATGTTTGGCTGAGTTGACAAATATGAGTTTGGGGGAGAAGGGGTTCATCATCCTTCTGGGCCTCAGCATCCTCAGTGAAATGAAAGAGTGTATCTTCCCAGGAGAATCTAGGCTACAGGACCAGGAGACGTAAACAACTGGGGTTCCCTCTCCCCTCCCACCTCGGGAACACTCCTACAACCCAAAGCCTGAACTCGATGCCAAGGTCAAGAGGCTGAGCATAAGGGCTCTGCCTGACCCCCCTGGATTTCCCTAATCTGAGAGGAGCTACCACACCTCCTAAGCAGGCCAAACCACTACTAGATAAAACCTGCAGGAAAAATCATGGAAGCCACAATATGCAACACAAGTCAATCTTTATTGAAAACTGCAGTATTAATACATAACAATTCTTGTTACAATAAACGTGCTTTTAAGAATTTTAAATCTGAGCTGATCTATTCATCAGATTGCATAAAAAATTAAAATCATATGAATTTACACATAATGGAACTGGCTCAGGATGGATGTTCCATTCTTTTGTATTGATTGACATGGTAAAGTTCAATGCAAAGGGTGAGGGATGCCTGTAACACTGGAAGACAATTTTGACTCAAGCTTAAAAAAAGTACCGAGAGACAGGTCTAAAAAAACAGTATTTAAAAATCACCAAAGAAAAAAAAATAACCTCAGTTACAGTCAGTCAGTTACAACCCACAGGCTTCTCCAGTGGCCCTCACGGCAGCCCTGCCAGGCTGCCAGCTCAGATTCTGCCCACCTATCACCCCTCTACACGCCACTGGGCTCAGGGAGATGGGAGAGGAGGCCACAAACAGGAGGTTCCAGCAGGGTTCAGGGTCTTGTCCAACACACAGGGAACCTTCTTCAAGCTCACCATGGGTTCCTACTGAAACCTGACTGTCCATCGTCCCTGTCCCCCATGACTCAGCTTTAGTCCTGGGGCCTCAAGGTTACCTCACAGGTTTTTTTCTGTTTTTCAAATGAACAAGGGAAAGACTTCAATTCTCTAAAACATGTAAGATCAATTCTGCAATTGTCTCAAGGACAAGACTTCTTCCTCCACAACGTGTAATCTGCAGTGTAGCCAGAAATCTGCTGCTTCTTCAGAAAGCTCAGGTGGTTGTTCAGGGCAAATACACAAACATCTGAGATGTACAAGAGAAAACTAAGTAGCCTACCCACAACAGCCAAACACTCCTCTTTAGAACTCACCCCAAAAAAGCACCACAGAGAGGAACAGAAAGTTGCCTCACACTTAGGCCCCACATTCTTATACCTGCATTTGTGTGCACTGGAAGGTCAGCTAGATGTCTTGTCCTAAGCAACGCTCAGGCTGGCCAATGACTGGGGTGCCCAATGAAACAGTGGCCCAACTGCAAACACTTGTTTCCAACTATTTACAAAGGACAGGCGAAGCCCAGATTTTCTTTTTACAGCAGGTCCCAATACTGACATATCTGGTACATGATATCCTTCCACCAGGACTGGCAGGTACTTACATATACCATGTGGGGATGATGTTGCCATATATCAATGCATCTATGGTGCCCTAAGAACAATTTCCTCTCACTGAGCAGTGGAGCTATGAGATGGAACAAATGTTATCTACCCAGCTTGCAAAGGGCAGGGAGTGCACTAACCAGGGCACGGGCCCAGAAACCCTCACTCCTGTAAATACAACATTTGCATAGCACTCTCAAGGAACAGTCAAGAGAAAAGCAACTGGCAGGCCTAAAACCACACCAAAAGCATGTTTTGAAAGCAGTTAACATGAGAAAAGTTTTTGGAAGTGTCCTGTCCCATCAACACAAACAGCCTCACTGCTGATCCCACTGCTCAAGACGTGGACACTGAACCTCCATGGACCACCAGACCTGAACAAGAATCCCACAAAGAAAAACAGACCTCCCAACTCTAAATGAGAGGTTAAAGTACAAAATAAATCTTTAATACCCACAACAATGTCCATGTTTACAAGAATGAGGTCCTTGCTTGCCTGTCTCAACTTTTGAAAGAACTCTAATTCAGCTGAAAGACTGAAATTAGGAATGACACATGGAAAAAAAAAATTCGCTGAATGCTCCACGACTGTGCTTGGGATATTAAATTATGCAACTGTAACAAAGGTTCTATTCCTTAATTTTAGTGGAACTAAATGATGCTTAACTTACAACCTATGATAATTTTGTTAATACTTATATGTCCAGATTCTTACTGTCAGACAAGATCTACCATTCATATTTGATAGCTGATGCCCCAAGTTTCAAAAGTGAAAATAACCACAGACATCCTATAATGTGAAAGCATTTGATCCAGTATCCCAAATCTTCACAAAAGGTTAAAAAAAAAAATTGTTTTAAAATTACAGGAGGAAATTAGAAAGCTGATGTAAGTAGGGAGACAGTGGGATTCAACCCACTCTTCTCTTGAAGAGTTCAGTGCTCGTGAAAGCATTCACCCAGTGTGTGCAAAGTCTCAACAAGCCTGCCTGAAGAAACATCCCATAAAACTTATACTTCCTCCTGACCACAAATGACAGCGCCCTTTACACCTAGTCTCATGTGTGCACACGTGTCTTTTCCCACTTTATTGTTTGGGGTTTTTATTTTTAAGCATCCACTAAACCTGCATTTTCTCCTAATCTACTTACCACTAAAATGGCAAACTAAGTTCTCTGTAGCTCAGCCCGTAGGATCCTTAGAACCTAGTCATATCACAGACCATTCACGATACAGATGGAAATACCAACACAGCTGAAATACAAATTGTGTGCCTAGGACAAATGGCGCTCTCACATTCATTCTCATTCTGTTTCTCTCTCTCTGTTTGTTTCTCTCTCTCTCTCTCTCTCTCTCTCTCTCTCTCTCTCTCTCTCACACACACACACACACACACGGATTAAGTGCTCATGAAACAATTTAAAAGTACTTACCAGTAAACACACTATGCTAATGGACATTAGGAATAAGGAAATCTGTTTACAATGATCCATGCAAAAACATCCCTCTCTTGTAAAAGGAAATGTGAAAATGAAAATTTATGAATACTTACTGTAAAAAATAAGGTTACCAAAGGCTCAGGGGTCAGGTGCCCCACTTATTAATTGGGGCTGAATGCAAACAAGCGCCAGAGTACTGAGCTAGCTGCCAGAGACAGGAGAGCAGAGCCCCTCCCCAAACAAAGCCCACAGAACTTGAAACAAAGATGGGGAAAAACACTGGCACACCCACCCTGCCTGACAGACTGAAGAGAATAAAACCCTCACCTCCCCCAACCCCTCTGACTCTGAGAACAGATACACAATTCCGTCGATAACAAGTTGGGCACATTTAAGCAAAAAAAAAAAAAAAATCCTTTCAATTTCTTATATACAAAATTCAGATTTTTAAACACAAAACTCTTTCCGTAATAAATTCCAGCCGGCAAATGCATTCTCTACTGCCCAGCTCCTTGTCATCCATGCTTGCTTTGTACTGAGTATCCTCAGTTGCCAGAAGGATAGCAGAAGAGGTTTACAGACAATAGCCACCAGCCCTTCCCTCAGCTTCCCAATTCATCTCTAGGATCTTTAAACAGGCTCATATAGACAGGGACAATCAGTCAACTGTGCTGCCTCTCTGTGAGAAATGACTAACTTCAAATAAAGTTTTGTTCCCTTTTAATAGTTCTTAAATATGCAATTTTCTTCATAGTACACAGCTGTAAATGTGGGGAAAGATCAGAAATGCCTACGTATTTTCAGCTGACTCAAACACTTCTCAGTAAAAAAGAAAAGGAATGACTTCCTAAGCTAAATAAAGGAGAAGCCAAGACCTTCTCCAAGTATGGTTGTTTCTCATTCATCTATCTTCCATCCCAGGAAAATAGTTTAGTTCTACAAAGGACTTTTCCAATAAAGATATAGGAAACATCATCTCCACCTGTAAAAGATTTGTAACAAAAATGTAGGTAACAGAGAAAATTGCTTTGCTGATACATAAACCACCTCTTGCCCCTAACTGTACTGGCCACACAACTCTATAATCTTTTGTAATCAACTTTAAGAATGTACACATTATGCTGACCCTGCCAGCATACATGAAAAGGAAGGGATGCACTGGCTGCACCCCACCTCCACTCCAGTTCCTGGAGTCCCTTTACTGCTGTAAGTGCAAAAGAAACAGGTGGCAGAAAAAAAAAGTCCATGTCTCCAACTGGCAACCCAAATCAACCCCAAAGGGTTGTAGGATCATCTAAGAGATTTCAGATGCTCTATGAAATTCACGTTAACACTTATAACTTTAAGACTTTGCATACAACAGTGCATGAGTGATACAAGTTATAAAATACTTTTCCATTCCTTTGGGTTTTGCATATGATGGTTTTGCATCAGTCACTGCAGGTAGATTGAGCAAGCTTTGTTTTTGTGTTTGTTTTTTTAAACATGCATTCAACTAGATATGATTCAGAATAGATTAATACTCTCTTTTTATCATTATAGTTAGCTAAAAAATTGCCAGGCAGCCCACAAAACAGGATTTGCTTTAAGACCAACCCACAGAGTCAGTTGGAGACTAATGGCGCTGGGACCTGCTGGGCCAGGCGTAGTAGTGTTTAGCTAAGTGTTGAGAGCATTAAGAAGAAAAGTCCTGGTTGGAGGCGCGAGGCCTGCAGCACCAGCTGTGTAACCTC
This sequence comes from Uropsilus gracilis, assembly GCA_004024945.1. Classification (NCBI taxonomy): domain Eukaryota; kingdom Metazoa; phylum Chordata; class Mammalia; order Eulipotyphla; family Talpidae; genus Uropsilus; species Uropsilus gracilis. The sequence continues at coordinate 59,568 of PVHY01001824.1, forward strand.
CGTGATATGACTGCACAGCTCCATCCTCAAACCTAGGGAAAAGACAGACAATTATACAGGGTTCCTCCACCATGTGATCCCTAACAGAAGTGTTTCTATTCAGGAGAATGACAACTATAAGGACTAGGAAGGGGAGAAGAGGGATGGGCCACTGCTGGTTCCTGCAGATCTCACCTCTTTTCTACAGGAGGCCCAATGGGGGTGACTAGAAGTCCTAGAAGGACTAAAATGTGCTGTGTACACAGTCAGTACTCAGTGGTTTCTACCTTTCTTCTATTTTTGTAGTTTTAGTATGAACAAAACTTTAAGACACAGCACTGCCCTTGGTCATATAGCATTTTTCTCATTAGTGCTTAAATATACAGTAAATCTGCCATATTCCACTGGAGAAAAAAAATGCCCACTAGTCAAATCAACCCAGGTCTGATTAATAACTTACATTTGCAGGGTGATCACCATTGAGGAGGCACGTAGCTGTAGGTGGGTGTTCCTGGGGCCCGATACGTGGGCACAGTGACTGGATGGGGGGCGACAGGAGTTGGGGAATGAGCAGTCAGCAGGGTACCTGGAAGGAAGAACATCAAGTCTCAGTGGCAAGTAGCACTGCTCATGCACCAGCCTCTGGCTTTACATTATCACATGTATCAGGGTCACACCACCTTTGACAAGAGTCCTAGTCTGGCATGGACCTCACCCAGGGTGCTGTCAGAACCCTGATAATGTACAACTCTATGTCTCAGAAACACAACACATTACTCAACTATATACTTAGTATATGAGCTTCCAAGTAGTTTAAGAGAAACTTATTTTCCCCATAACCTCAGAAAACTGAGTGACTATCTGAGCCCAATCTTGGACAAGCACCACCTCAAAACATGACAGTCTTATCTTGCCAGTTCTTCTCTCATCCAGTTCTACCTACATCTGCCTCTATCCACCCAACCCAAGGCCCATTAGCCCTCCCTCCAGTGTCTCAAATGTGCAGTTTCTGTCTTCACACATGCTTTTCACAGTTTGGTTTTCTTTAGAAAACCAAAGAAAATATAATCATTCAGCATAAATGCACACAGAATCCTGAAATATCTTTTCCTGTCATTTTCTTACACTGAAGTGTAATCTAGGAACACAAAGAGGGAACACTTTTTAATTTCAGTCATGGGCAACCAAGTCCATCATGTGCACTTGGTGCCCTAGCTATAGACAACTCACATCCCCATTAGAAGTAACCTAATCCCTAGAGATCAGCTCAAGTCCTTAGGGGTTCCAAAGAGCTATGCCCTTCCCAGTAAAGGGTCTCACCTCTAGTGGTTTATATTCCTGATCTAGGAAATAAAGCTGATGAATGTCAAAGGATTTCTCCAAGTAGCCTGTTTGATTAACACACCAACTTTCTTGCATTCATGAAAATATCCCTGTTCAAAGTAACCTATAAATTTACCACACAAGAGAAGTCAAAAGAACCAGGCCCTAGGGGCACCAAATATCCCTTTCTGCTTAAGTTTCAAGTACTCACAGGGGTCTAGTCTCACTTCATCACTGCTGCCAAGTGATTCAGCTCATAAGACCCAGTCATGCTCTGTGGGGAAGGGTCATGGTTTGTGACTCTAAACCCCACACTAACAGTATTCTCTCAACTAGAAGGAGAAGCGATAGGAAAAGAATAGCTTTGATAAAGAAAAATCATCTTCATACAACTTGCCATGACAAATCAAAATTAAGGGTCAGAATATCAGTGAACTCTCCCTTTCCCTGATGTCATGCCACAACAGAGCAGGTACTCCAGAGCATAAGACTCACCTGCTGACATGGCCATAGTGGTCCCAGCCACCATGCCCATGGTGACCCCATTGCCCCTAGGTGGAGGGATGGGGGCAGGATACACTGTTGCCGGCATGCCATTGGGCTGCACCACTGTGGTATGGTGGATAACATGAGGGGGTGCTGCATACAGAGGCTGTGTGTAGTATGTGCCTTGCTGTGGGGGAAAAAAGAAACAATTACTACAGGGTCCCAAGCCCAGTGGGTCAGAGTCCAGATGGACCAACCCTTCTTGTATCCAAACAGCCTAAGAACAAGTTAGAAACCTACACACCTACCTGTGCATATGGGCTCTGCTGGGGATAGGCACTTCGTACAGGGTAGACGGCAGTCTGGTAGGGGTTGGGAGAAGAGGAGTATGGTGGCACGGCCCCACTGGTGGGGGAACAGGACACTTTGTAAGGTGTGCCGGGAGTATAACCTGAAATAAAGAAGCCCAATGGCCTTAGTTCAAACATTCACCAAACCACAGCCTGTGCACATGAGAAGGAGGCAAGAATTGAGTCTCATGTTCTGTCTGACTGCAGTCAAGACCCAACTCCCCTGTGGCCCTGTCCATTCTCTACTGTGCTCCAACTTCATTTCTTATACTTTATGGGCAAGTATCAGTATGGGAGGTTGGGAGGAAATGAGGGGTGAAAGGGTGTGAGTTCTATTAAGCTTATAGTCACCTAGGAAAAGGAAAGACATACCTGCCAGTCAGAGTATAAATGGGAAGTGTTTGGGGGGCACAATTTGGCATTAAATGTATGTATTTCAACATGACAAACCTATAGCTGGTATTATCCTGAATGGTGAAAAACTGAAAGTCATCCCTTTGAGATCAGGAACAAGACAAGGTAGTCCACTCTCACCACCACAGATTTTCAATATAGTATTGAAAATTCTATATAGAGTAAAAAGACAAAAGAAGGACAACATACAAGGAATCCAAATAGAAAGAGAAATAGAAGTATCACTATTTACAGATGACATGGTAATATATATAGAAAATCAAAAACTCTACAGAAACACTAATGAACCAGTAAGGTAGCTGATTACAAACAACACAGAAAAATCAGTGGTCTTCTTTTTGCAGATAATCAGCCAGAAAAAGAAGAAATCAAGGAAATCACACCATTTACAACTGTATTAACAAAAATCTAAATCACATAACAATGGATGTGAAAGATCTATACAAAGAAAACTATAAAAACACTGTTAAAAGAGATAGAAGACACAAAGAAATGGAAACATTCCCTGCTCATAATTGGAAGAACGTTAAAATGGCCAGCCAACCAAAAGCAATTTACAGATTCAATGCAATTCCAACAAAAATTTCAATGACATTCTTCAAAGAAACAGAATACTATACAAAAATTTATATGAAACAAACAAAAAATAAATAACCAAAGCCCTCCTGATCAAAAGGAAAGAAAACGGATGCATTACACTCCCAGACTTCAAACTACACTACAAAACTATACTAATTAAAACAGAACAGTACTGGACTAAAACAGACACACAGACCAATAGAACAGAGTAAAAACCCAGATTTAAAGCCAAATACAAATTGGTCAACTAATTTATAACAAAGGAGCAAAAAATATGCAACAGAACAAGCATAGTCTCTTCAGAAAATAGTGCTGGGGAAATTGAATGATACATGCAAGAAAATGAATCCAGACGACTTCCTCACATCATATACAAAAACCAACTCAAAATAGACAAAAGACTTGTACATACAACCTGAAACCATAAAACATATAAAAGAAAACAGGCAAAATACTCCATGACCTGCACCACAGACACGTTTCAAGGACACAGCTACAGAAGCAAATAAAAATAGAGGAAAACATAAACAAAGATCTACAAAGAATGCACAAGAGAAACACAAACAAAAACAGCCCAGTCAAAAAGTGGACAGAAGAGTTTAAAAGACACCTATCACTATATGAGAGAATATTCAACTTCTTTTTTTTTTGAGACTATGTCTCGCTATTTTTGCCCATGAAACCGCAGGCTCTCGTTGCCCGGGGTACCATGGACTCAAGCAATCCCCAGCCTCAGCTTCCCAGGTAGCTGGGATTACAGGCACGCGCTACCACGCCCAGCTATTTGTTTGAAACTAGATCTCACTACCGGCCCCAGGCAGGACTCAAACCGCGATCCCTAGCCCCAGCCGCTTCATAGGCCAAGCTTACAGGCAAGAGCCACCGTGCCCGGCCTTCAACTTCACTTTTAATCAGGAAAATGCAATGAGATACCACCACACTCCAATAAGAATGCCCATATCAAAAAAAAAAAAAAAAAAAATGTGGGCAACAACAAATCCTAGTGAGCATGTAGAGAAAAAGGAACATTTTTACATTGCTGGTAGGAATGCAAAGTGGCTCAGCCATTACTGAAAGCTGTGTAGGGAACCTTCAAATTAATAAAAACTGAACTACCTTTTGACCCAATGATTCTTGTCAGGAGCTGTGTGTGTTCTCTTTACTGGCGGGCTCTGATAAAGCTGCTGAAGATTTGCTTAACTGGAAAATAATACCACCTTCAGGTGGAGGAGGTTTGGCCAAAGACTTGAGCAGTTTCAGGGGAAACTCCTTTGTTGCTGTTAGTGACTACAAAAGTCTGGTTCAAAATAAACTCAGTGCCACAGTCCAGAGAGAGAGGCTGTGAGCCACTTCTGTTGGGGTCTTCTTGACTCAACTTTAATCCTTACCCTCCCCCTCGGGACCATTAGGTCAAGTCACAGCAGGCTTGAGACAATTGGCACCTGAACAGGGAAACCAAGTAGGGGAGAATCAGTAAAGAACCTCTGCAGGAAAAAGGAGACATCTCCTTAAAAGGTAAGTGGAGCAGCAATAAGGCAGAAGCAATGGGGAACCAAGGGGAAGAAAGCTCTCAAATTTAAAAAAGAAAGAAAAAGAAAAGGGGAAAGTTTTTGCTCAATCCTTAATATGCATGGTAAAAACAAAAAGGAATTAAAGTGCCCCAGTCTCAAGCCCTTAGTTTCAAAAAGATGAGACAGTTAACGTTGTAACTTGGCAAAAATAGGGCAACCAATACAAATTTTTTATACTGAAAATGGGCCTGAAAGAGTTCCCATTGATGCTTTTGGTTTCTGGTTTTTAATATGGGACTGTTCCGATCCCAGAGCTAAGCATGAGAAATGTCTTCAAATTGAAAAAAAAAAAAAAAAAGAAAAAGAAAAGGGGAGAAATGGAATGGCCCCAGAGGCTGAGGAAAATAAAGAAACAGAACAGGGAAATAAGAACTTGATAAAAACAGTAGGGATTGATGATCTAAGTCCAGCAGAGGAAGAGACACTAGAAGATGAGACTGAAGAATACCATTTAAAAAATCAGGGCCTAACAGCAACTGTGCCCCTGGCTAGGATGTATTCGACACCAGAGACTTTAAAAATCATAGAAAAACCTAAGCAGGTTAAAGAAGAATCTGAAATGCATCCTTACATACAGAGTTTAGAAAAGAAAGTTAAGGAATCGGAGGCTGAAAAAATAACATATCCTCCTTGTACGCCTCCTGGACATGCATGAAAGCCTGCTAATCCTTATACTATCAATACAGTTGTCAGAAATTCAGACTCCTATTGAACAGGCTGTGGAGCACTTGAGACTCATAGAAAAGGGAGTAGAGCCATCTGTTGCACATGGGCCTTGTTTAGCATTCCCAGTCCGAGAAACGCCAGGTCATCAGGACGCACGAGCGTTTCTCCTATAAACAAATCAAAGAATTAGACTGCTGTGTCTCAGTATGTACAGCTCCTTATACATATAAACAATATATAAATTTAGGAATTCTATATTTGTTATCAAGAAAAAATCTGAAAAGTGGCCCTTATTACAAGGCTGGAATAGATATGAGTGGAAGGTCCTGCCTCAGGGCATGGCTAGTGCTAATTGGGGGGCGAGAGCATGTTTGTGTTTTCCCACAGGATGCAGAAGGAGCACGCTGGTCGCCAGAAAGATTGGTACAGCAAGTGGAAGATGCGTCCGACAAGACTGATGATGATGGTGATGATGATAATGTGCAAGAACCTGTCAACAGCTCAGATACTGTGGACATATGTATATGGGATGGAGAATGTCTCTAGTAATTTGGGAAAGTAGAGAAATACTTGTGAAAACAAATAACAACCTATTTGTGGGGATTACGGGATTGTCGTCCCCAGTGCAGACTATTCACAAGTCTATGAACTACACCAGTATGGAACATGGGACTCCTGTATGTTGTACTAAGTCGGACAATTTGAATGAAAGTGTGAAAAAGTAGAATTTGAATGACTGCTATTCAGTGTACTGGACTATGGTATACACGGACTGGACATCCTCAAAGAGAACTATGCAAAGTAGCTGCAGCCCTGGGAGAATTGAACAGACACCTGCAAATTCCCTTTTCCAAATTATGCTAATGAATTTAACATAAGTTGCTATGATTGTAATGTATCCTCTTGTATCTATGCTAACAGGTTAACACAATAAATAGTAGGTTAACACAATAACTTTGATATCCCAATCACCTTTTGTTGTAATTCCAGTTAATGTAACTAATGAGCAGTATCATGTTGTTGCTTGGTTATTATGAAATTGCACTCATTGTTAGCTAGCCCTAAGAAAGCTGTAGATGTTGCTCACGGGTGTATTACTAACGTTACTTACAATGCGCATCTATGTATGGATGGGATAAGGTTATAAGGCATCTTCTTGGTATATGGTCACATACTAATTCGTCCTTTGATCTGCTTGAGTTGCACAGGCATATTCTAGACATACAAAATGGGCCTCATTTATCATATTGATCAAGCTGTTCAGGACCTTGCTGCCTAGGTGGCCAAACTGATTTCTCATTGGTCTGGAGGACTCCATTTGCTAATGATATTCTATTTTATTATCCATAACCTGTGGCAAACATTAAATACTATGGCAGCTGAACTCCATCGCCTTAAGGTTCACCATCCAAATCCCCTCTGAGCACTGGTTAGGTAACGACGGCTAAGATTTGGAGAACTCAGTGATCAACCTAAGACAGGGCTTGCAAAACAGTCGTCTTTGCTTGTCCCCATGACAAGTATGTCACCGAAGGGGTTCTGAACAACCTAAGACAGGCACAGTAGCTCTTTTATATTTACTGAAAAAAAAAAAAAAAAAAGGGAAAAAGGGGGGGGGAGTCGGGAGCTGTGCGTGCTCTCATTACAGGTCTGCTTTGATAAAGCTGCTGAAGTTTTGCTTAGTTGGAAAATACTACCTTCAGGTGGAGTAGGTTTGGCCAAAGACTTGAGCAGTTTCAAGGAAAACTCCTTTATTGTTGATTGTGACTTATGAAAGTCTGATGCAAAATCAAGTCAGGGCCACAGTCCAGAGAGAGAGGCTGTGAGCCACTTCTGTCGGGGTCGTCTTGACTCAACATCACTCTTTAACCTCCCCCTGGGGACCCTTTGATTACCTTGCAGTTGGCTCCTTAACAGAGTCTATTTCTCAGAGTTTACCCAAAGGATACAAAAACACTACTAATTCAAAAAGGAAACATGTATGCCTATGTTTATTACAGCTCTATTTACAATAGCCAGGACATGGAAACACCAAATGCCCCCGAACAGTACAATGTATCAAAAAGTTGTGGTAGAGACCCTACATCCTAGTCCCAGTCAGGTTGGATTGGGAGCATAAAGTCCCCCTGATGACCTGAGTCCTGGGGAGGGCCCTCAGGATACCCCCGTTTCAGGGTCTCCAGCTGGGGACCCAGCCTCCACACCCCTGTGTACAGGGGGGGAAGGGGGGTTGAGTAGTCTCTGCTGGGGTCTTGGGAGAGGGGATTAATAGACTCTGACTTTCAGGACTAACCCTGGATCCAGATTGGGTCAGAGATGAGAGTTAAAGTTCACCCAAATGGTTTGGGCCTCTGAAGAGGGTCCTCAACACACCCCCACCATGGCCTACAGGCCATGGGGTAATTACCCCGGCTACAGGCCGGGGTAATTATAGTGATAATCTGTCATAGAACTCCACCTATACCATCCCCAGAGTCTGGGGAACCAAAACCCTGGTCCAGAGACGTGTGCAATGTGGGCAAGGATCCCTTCATTTCCAGTGGGGGAGGAAAACCACAGAAATGTGACCATGGCTCCATGACAGAACAGTAAACCACAAGAGAGGAGATGAACTGGACCAACCAACTGCTATGGTCTGACCCTACTGGGGAACTTCTCCACTGCTAGTGGATAGGAATAGGGTTTCCAACACCAGAACAATAAGGCACAGAAGCTGCATCATGTGAAAAACATAGGAGTGGAAGAGATAGCCAGCATGAATGAGGTGGTAGGGACCCAGTGAACACATGGGTCAGGAGAAAAGAGGAGTCTCTTCCACCATAGCAACCTCCACAGTAAAGGAGCCTGGAGAAAGAACTACACCGCACACCTGCCTTACAAGAAGTTTGTGATGCACTTGGCCTGACTACCTGCCTCAGTTACCCCTGGACACACAAGCAGCCTGGTTTGTTGTGATCCAGGAGTGCAAGTCCTCACCCAGGGAAAAGGGCATTTCTCCAGAAAAAGAAAAGAACAATGGGCCAAGCACTGACCAGTGATTTGCAACATGAGGATTTGGAGTGATCGAATGGGGGAAGTGGGGAAGGGGGTGTAAGATGGGAGTATAGGGGTACAAGTTGGAAGGAAGGGTACTGTTCCTAAGGAGAACAATAACTATAAAAATATGACCAATGTGGTATGAAAACAAGAAATTTTAAAAAAGGGACATGGCAGACATTCCAAGTGCCTTTACTTGTTTTAGTCACAAACCTCACATCTCTATTTCCACCTTTACCTAAAAATGAAATCTAGTAATTCTGGGACATAGTCTGTCAACTATCCAGCATGAGCAATGGATGCCCCTTAAATAAGGACATTCCCACCAATTCAATTACTCCCATCACCTGCACTAGTTTCTGGGTTAGAAGAGTAACTAGACATAGTCTGGGAGAAGTGGCAAGAAAGGAACCATCTCTTCCTATGAAAAAAGAAACATGAAGAAGAGGGGATGCAAACGAATTTTAAAAGCTATATTTAGTACATTTTTAAATTAACTTGCACTCTACAAAGAAAATGAGTCTAAGTGGACTAATCTGGAAAACTCTGGAAAACTACTTATTATATAGTAGTTTGTGGTATTATCACACATAGTAACAAGCAGTTAATACATGTGCAAAAAATGAACTTTGTTCCATACCTACCATCAGATACAGAAATTAATCCAAACTAGGTCATAGACCTGAATATAAGACTAAAAACCATAAAACTTTTAGGAGAAAAAAAGCAGGAAATTTTTGTTATACTGGATTTCTTTGGAAAATCTCTTAGGAATGATATCAAAAGCATGAGCATAAAAGAATAAAATGATAAACCTCATTAAATTTAAAAAGTCTTGCTTTTATAGAAACTGGTAAGCAAATGAAAAGACAGAAACCCAGATAAAACTTCTGCAAAACCTCTGATAAATTCTCAAAGTTCAGTAAGATCTGAAAAATGACACAGTAAAAAATGTACATTTAAACCAGATATACAAATGACAAATTAGCACATGAAAAAATGTTCATCATAATTAGGTATTAAGCTAGTTCAAACTAAAACTAAGTATAGCAACACACACACATAATAGGAAGGTAAAATTAAAAAGAATGACTACAACACTCAAGGTTTGACAAGAAAGTAGAGTAACTGGAATTCTAGCAGGTACAACCACCTTTGAAGACAGTCTGGCAGTTTCTTACAAAATCAAACATACACCTGCCTTAAAAACCAGCCACTCCAGGCCAGGCACAGTGGTGTATGCCTTTAATCCCAGCCTACGAAGTGAGGCTGAGATCAGGAACTGCTTGAGTCCGTGGGTTTGAGACACCCACGCCCCCCCCCCCCCCACCAGCAGCATAGTAAGACCTAGTCTCAAAAAATATCTGGGCGTGGATTCGCACGCCTGCAATCCCAGCTACCTGGGAAGCTGAGGCCAAGGGATCACTTGAGTCTGTAGTTTTCCTGGGCAAAATAGTGAGACCTAGTCTCAGAAAAAAACAACAACAAAAAACTAGCCATTCCATTCCACTTATTCAAAAGTATGAAAAGATGTGCCCACAAAAAGATCTGTATACAAATCTTTTTATAAAAGCCCAAAATCTTTTTTGTAAAGCCCAAAACTGCAGACAATCCATCTAGTAAATGGATAAGCAAATTATGGCTATTTCATACAATGATGTGCAACTCAACAATAAGATGGAATGAATGAATGTCCCTTAAAGGATAACAAAGACTACAACATGGAGTTATAATAATTATGCTGAAAGAAGTTAGTAAAAAAGAAAAAAGTACAATGGTAAGGATCACTTATACACTATTTTAGAAAACATGAACCATCTATAGTGAATAAGGAGATGAGAGATTTCCCAGATCCTGGGTGATATTATCAAGAGGAAGGAAAATATTCCTGCTCTGAACTATGAGAGTGGTAAAAATTCTATCAAGTTATCTAAGTGTACACATGAATTAGGTGAAGTTTACTACATGGCATTTATATCTCTAGAGTTGCTTTTAAAAAGTTAGGTGTTCTACAAAAGAACACAGGTGGTATCATTGAGCAATGAGTGAAATACTGCTTATACTAGGGAAGGGATGTTCCTTAAGAAACCCCAGAAGACAAGCAAAAAACAGTAGTTACTACAGTCAAGATGAAGAAAAGAATATGAACAAAAGCTACACAAAAATACTAAACAAAAATTATTTGGGCAAGAGCTAGCCAACGTGGCAAAGAACTAGGGATTACAGCAAGACTTGGTTTCACTGCCATGCAGTCACAGGAAAACATCTTGGAACATTCCTCTGATGTAAGTGAGCAGGAGCATGAACTCAGAATGAGAAAACTTGGGAACAAGAAGACAAAGCCAAGGTCTTCCTCTGGGTATGGGGCTATAGGATGAGAAAGGGTGGTCAAAGAAGGAATAGAAAAGAGAGCAGAATAACAGAAGGAAGAATTTTATGATTAAAAAATAGGTATTATTCAAAGAAAGGGCACTTTTGTCTCTTCTGTTGAAACTGTGAGGTTAATAATTTCAGGCATATCAGCAGATCCAGAAAGAAAAAGTCAAGACGTCAAGTCAGTATGAAGGCCACCAATGCTGTAGTCAAATCACAAAATCTAGCCTGGGCAAATTAAGGTTGAAATGAGGGAACATGGAATGCAGACTTTCAGAGGAAGGTTCTACTAAATAATCTACAAGGCTCAGACCCAAACTGATTCCACTTTGAACTATATGAGATTTCTAAAATCTAAAAACATTTTCATATACTGTACATGAAAATCACACCTTTCTTCTAAAACTATTACCAAAGTGGTAAGGAATTAGAGAGAAATCAATATTTATAAAAATGCTAGTAATGTGAAAATTCCACTGCTACATGATCTTTAATTTCATGTAATCAACACACTACTTATTTCATAAGTAGTTCTGGCACAGCCTATGATTAGACTGAGGATTTGTTGTGGAAGGACATCAGAAATACACTATAAAGCTTTACATGCATTAAGAATTAAGTTTTGTATTGCATCTACCAACAAGGCTATTTTTACAACCATGATCAATCTGACCCCAAATCTTATTTCTGTAAGCACTGTTCTCATAATCCACCCACTTCTCATTCTCCCCCAGCTACCTGGACAAAGCATTCTTACACCCAGCACATATGGCCTGCATACCTGTTTGGAAGGTAGGATTTGCTCCAGGGTACATGCTGGGGGAGTAGGCAGGAGCAGCTGCTGCGTAGCCCATGGGGAAACCAGCTGAAGAAAAACAGAAGAATCTGATGTCATCACCTAAAGAGATTCCATTTTACAACCAGGGCTCCCACAGACCCAGGGTTCTTACCTCTTCATCTGAACTTCAGAATGACTTATGGAGCCCAACAGCACTATGTGTATTGGGCAGTCTGTCTCTAGTTGTCTCCTTTCCTCAGAATTGTGAAGGTCACACTCATAATCACCTTTTAAACCTATGAGTGAATGCAAAACTCCCAATACTTGTGGCAGTTTTATTTTAGATTCTAACCATAGAATGTATTATTTAGCAAGGGGTCTAAGCAGTTATCACAAGCACACAGAACTAAGGAAAATCCAATCTCACAACCCACTCAGCAAGCAATCTCATCTTTATGAATAGAAGAGTTCTTAATTAGTCTAAACCATAGCTACTAATAATTTATGTGACAACAAAAACATCAGTGTCAGTGAAAACCCTGGCTGCCAACAGAGGGGTGGCCTCAGTCACCTGCTTTCCTAAGGCTCAGGACTTCTTCCACCTGACCCCTCTAGTTCATAAATTCATAATGCTCACTCATCTAACAGCTGGAAGACAATGAACATGACCCAAGTCTGTTGGGGAAAACTCTAACTTTATATACCTCTATTCTCTGATCTGTAAATAAGTTGAAACTGAATGGCAGTCTTCAAAGATAGAGTGCTGAGGAAACTGATATTATGGTATCTCCTATGACTATATAAGGCATTGTGATTAACAATAACCAAAGGAAGCAGCAGGAACAAGAAGGTGAAAATGCAGGGGAGGGTTCTAGTGGAATTCCAAAGGTAAAATACTTGTGGGTCTAGGTTTTGTTTTTTTTTCTTCACTACATTCCTTCTTTGACTCTCTTCTCCCTCTTCCCCTCCTTCTGAACCTCAGAAACCTCACTTTATTAGTGTCTGATATTTTTACAAGTATTTTGTCAAATAATCTATGTTTGCCATCTCTGTCATTTTGACTTGTTTTACTGAACAGAGCAATTGTCAAACTCCCTCTATTTTGCAGAAAATGGCATTATTTCATCTTTTCTTATAGCTAAATAGTATTCCATTATGTGGCTATACTACGTCTACTTACTCCAATCCTCTATCAGTGAGCACTTAGCTTGTCTCATGTCCTAGTAATTATAGATAATGCTGTTATGAACACTACAAAGCATGTAATATTTTGAGTTGATGATGTCTTGCTCTTTGGTTAGATGTTGAAAAGTGAGACTGCTGGTTCATCCAACATTTCCAATTGTGTTTGAATAAATCCAGATCACTTTCCAAAATGGCTGCACCACTTGACATTTCCACCAGCAGTAAAATAGGATTGGTCTGTCTCCCCATTCTCCTCAGCATCTTCTCTTATTGTTGAGGATCTTTTAAATATGTGCCATCCTTACAGGTATGAGATGATATTCTCAGTGTGGTTTTGACCTTCATCTCCTTATTAAAAGCAATGGTCTGTTTCAAGTTTTTAAAACATTTTCCCATGTGTCCTATTAGTCCTCTGGATATCCTTCTTTGGTTTATAGATTTTATACTTAAAAAAGTTTTGAATTTGTGTCAAATTGTTTAGTCTCACACAAGTCTGTGCTATCTCCACGGCAACTTAGATGCTCTTGCTCAATGTGTAGGTGTCTATGGAACTCCTCAAAGACCAAGAACAATAGTCTCCCAATCCCACGGTTCCCAGAAATTCCTACTTCCAAGTCTCCAGTTCTCATCTCACAAATAAATCCCTTACTTCAGAGTTGTTTTCTTCTTTCTCAAAACTGATCCTTCCCTATCTCAGCAAAAGCTATTTTGGGTTTCCTTCATGGATTATCACCTTCATATTTGCCCTAATTAGTCAGAACATAGTGCACAGAGTCAAATGTTCATCAGGTTCACTCATTTGGCACACCAAGGACAGATTCTACCAGAAACAGATCTATACTGGTCACTTTAATGACCAAATGTGGTTTTTCAATCTGCTCTACAAACACTAAAGGATTCTTTAGAAGCCTCCTCTATGAGGAGAGGAAAACCAAGTTGGCTCTGGAAACTATCCTCAAATTTACCCCCAGATACTGCCACATGTCTTAGACAGTTGTTAACCATTTAGAATTTTTTAAGAAATTTCATTGTTTAAAAATGAAAGTATGAAACATCACTGACATAGTCTAGAGGCTTCCTGCAAAAATCCTCCCAAAAATCTAAATTTCCTCATCTCTCCCAAAATAAACTACCAGTAAATTATCAGGGCATCCATTGTAAAGAAATACAGTTTTACTTATATAAGGGTTACTGAAAGACTAATACCGTTTTCTTGGCCCTTCCTATCCTAAGCACCTTCTGACAATGAGCTAACATGCTCTTAGCTGAAATAAAACACTGAGCAAGTACTTCAAACACATAAATCTACTCTCTGCTTCTTCTCTGCCCAATCAACAAACCCTACTTACACCATACCATCCTGACTCACAAATTCTAGCCCATTACTTTGCACCATGGCTCACAACCCTCCCATGCCACTTCCACTCCAACCAGCCCCCCATCACCCCTCAGGGAACCTTGAAAGGTTCTAAAAGGACTTCTGCCCTTTCAAAAAGACTCCACAAACACTTAACTTTAACTAGTCTTGGGTGCAGCACAAGCATATTTTGTTTCTTAATCCCACCAGACAATTTTAGCCTGCAGAATTCCAATCAGCAAGGTTGAAAACCACTGTTCTTCCTATTCCTGTAAATCTCCCTGGCCACTATTAGGAAGTACTGTCTTCCTAAAAGTGTGTCCTACAGCAAGTACTATGGATTGTCTTCAACATTTATTTCCTCTGACTTGAAAAGAAAGCTAAAAATTACACAGCTCAAGTTCACGTCTTATAAAAGACTGGCAGTGACCCCAAATCCTAATTACTTTTATGAGATGGATGCATTTAATATATATGTGTGAATACTTTTAATATAAGTAACTTTTAAAATTAAAAAAGACAAAAATCAGTAAGACAGAACCGTCTATTAGAACTACATTTCTAACACCAGCCTGGCAAAATCCAAATGCTGACAACGTACTTTGCTGGCAAGATTGTGGGGAAACAGTCTCACACAAGCTCCCCGTAGGATTAACAGCCGAAATCCTATAGCATTATCATAAAAATTGCACATCTATTTACTCTCACTCAGCACCTGTAGGGATCCACCTAGAAGATAACTACTACAAACACAAGCAACATGAGTTGGAATAGAAAAATATCCACCCAAAAGACTGGTTGGAAAAATTATGGAAACCCTGGAAATGATTCTGCAGCAATGCTTTATAAAGCACATAAAAACTAACAAGGGACATCTCTATGAACTGACATAGAATGATTCCTAAAATACATTAAGAAAACAAAGCGAATGCTACAACCCACATCTCTAACCCAGAACCCAGTTTCAGAAACCTGCGTGTTCTACCAGGAGATGCATGAGGGCTCTCGCAGCAGCACCTTCCAGGGTTCACGCTGCTTCCTAAAGGCTGCCTCTAACTGGCAGTCCTTGCCCTGGAGGTCCCCAGTGAGCTAGTGCCACACAGTCCTGAGTCCTACATAATCTGCTTCCTCTCCACTAGATAGCTCCCAAGTGTCATCTTCCCCAATAATGTCTATATTCCTAAATTCATTTTAAGGACCATTATCTCTTCTGCAACAAAGGAGAAATTAGAATATATGGAAGTAGTTGGCCTGCATGTAGGATAGGCACTAACTGTGCCTCCAAAACTTATGTTGAACTCTAATCCCCAATATGATGACATTTGGAGATAAACCATTATGGCAATCATTTATGTATATGCATACTGTCATGCTGCACAACCTTAAAATAAAAGCAAGTTGCACAACAGTTATGACAGCTTTATGAAAGTCAAGAAGACTAAAAATACCAAAATAAAAATAGGCAAGGCAGGTATAAAGAAAATATAATAAGAAGTTATATGAAGTTTACAATAACTTTAAAGCTACAGAAATTTTCTTTTAAATGTAATTTTAAAGCAAATAAGAATCTAAAAAGACATTTTACTTCAATTCTCTTGACTAGAGGGCAACAAGCTATCGCCCACAGGACAAACTTAATTCAAATTGTTCATCTTCAATATTCCTGGAACATACTCTCTCAGTAGTCTATGGCTGCTTTCATTCTAGAAAGGAGTCCCAAAAGGGAGTTACCCTAAAGTACACATTATTTGAACCTTACATAAAGCGTGCCAATTCCTGCTTTAACAAAATTTATATCTAAGTACCTTCACAGCCTTCCATATAACTGGTGTCTGACAGGTTATCAATGTGGACTACCAGAGGTAATACTAATACACAGGTTTCTGCCTATTTCCCTGGCTCCACAGACTCAGATCCTCTTCAGACATTTAGCATTCTGAAAAAACTACCCTTTACACTTTATTTTTTTGAGACTAGGTTGAGACTATTTTTTTGAGCCTATGGTTGCCCGGGATACCACGGACTCAAGTGATCTCCAGTCTCAGCCTCCCAGGTAGGTGGGATTACAGGCGTGCACCACCACGCCCAGCTATTTTTTTGAGACTTTATGTTCCTATGTTTATGTTGCCCCAGATGAGTCTTGAACTGCGGACTCAAGTGATTCCTAGTCTCAGCCTCCCTTTCTAGGCTGGGATTAAAAGCACATGCCACCACGCCCAGCCCATTTACACTTTAAAGACTAAGTTATCACTATATTATCTTTAACCAATTCTGGAAAATTTCACTTTTCTTCCACTCTTTCTACTTTTCCTAGAATTTTTTCATTCTCAAACATTCTCATTCTCTTTATTTATTCCCCCTCTTAAGCAGTGTTTTATCCGCAATTTAACCTAAATTTTGTTCAGATGCTGTTATTTTTCTTTCCATTTCTTTTGGTTCAAGTTGGCTCTTCCTTCACCACCCATCCCCACTCCCCCAGTATTGTCCCCTTAGGTTCTCGATCTTTTATATTTTATATCTTTACTCATCCTAAAGCTATGTGATGTGGTTTCTATCTGATGTTCCACTTCTGCAGTATGCCATGACTGGTAACTCTTCCTTGATGAATAATATCACTTTTAAAATTCTGCATTGTTAACTGGCAGAATTTTGTGGGAAGCCCACACAACCTGAATTGAGAACATATGCCTCTACAGCAGTTCTTATTTACTGCTATCAGGTGCTCCAAAGCAATACTGATTGGCAAAAAAAATTTTTTTTTGCTAGCTTCTTAATTTATGGATGCCCTAAGACATACAAGTAAAACAATGTAGAGCTTAAAACAATGCTAACTGGTTATAAATTCTTGGGGAAGACTTTACCATCCCAGATTTCAAGCACCTAACTACTTACTGGGGCCAGTGTTTGGAAGTACCAGATGTGATAAGGGGTCCCCATCAGCTCACAGACACAAGGGCCTACAGCCTCATTTTCTTTTCTTACACTAGTTGCTAACACACACAAATAACAAATGGCCCCAGAACACCAGTTCAGTGGTCAAGTGTCCTGGATTTTACATCACTTTCATAGTCAGCTGCAGGTATTTCTATTACTTTCCTGCAAGTTCAACTAAATATTTGTAAAATGTTTCAAATTTTTTTTTGCAACAGGTTTTTAAGATTATTGTTCATATTATCAAAGTGAAATTATAACATTACAGGTAATTTTTCCTTTCCATTATTCTCTTTCCTTAGGGGGTTGCTCAAACCAGTTGCAAGACACTCTTTTCCCATAAAGTGAAGGCAATCAGTGACCATCTTTTTTCCTTTCCTTCCTCCCTCCCTGACTAGGGCCAGGCTGTTGTTGATGGCAGTTTATTCCTGACTGGGCCAACAGCTGTTAAGCACCTCAGTCCTAGAATGCCCAACGACCTCTAGCACCTTCCCAGCTTACTTATCAAGGTAAACCCTAGGTAACAGTAGGAAGGGGAGAAGTTAGTTAACTGTTAACAGCCTGTGTCCCCCAAGCCCTCCAATGTTCAAAGGTCACCTTGCCCTTGACTATCCCACCAGGACAATTGGAGATGTCTTCTCAGGCTGCAGAAAACCTACAGGTCAAGAGAGGGGTGTATATTTTCTTCGAAATGATTTGCTGTAAGGTCCTGCCCGAAGAATTAAGTCCTGCTTCCCTCTGTCTATCATGCCAGATCCCCTTCAATCTCTCCACGGCTCGCTCATTTGGAGGCACTCCATGCTCCTTCCTTCCCAATATGAAACTGCTGTATATATAATTTTCACATGAGACAAAACTAGGCCTGCACCTCAGGAACAAAACTTGAGGTGGCAATCAAAAATTTAGTAACGGAAATATTTTGATGAAAAAACTTTAAAACACAATATACAAAACATCAAAAATTTAAAGGATAAAATTAGTATCACTGATTCTTCCTTTTGCCTTGAATTCTTAGGGGTAGGCAGGGTAACCATGACTGACCATGCCTATAATCTCCAGTTAGTGAGGGTTTTGTTTGGTCCCCCTTAAACAATGTGCCTTAAGCAAGTGTCTCACTTCCCTGGTTTAAATCCCAGACCCCAAGAGATGCTGGAGTAATGGCATGGCACACAGAGATGCTGGGGTAATGGCATGGCACACAGCAGGAACAAATTCAACTTCATATAAGTCAGTAACATCTTCAGATTCCTCTTCCATTCTTAGTAGAAATTCTCATTGTCCATTTTCTCCTCCATAGTCTGTTTTTGGCTTTGACCTGTTTCATCAACACCCTGGTCAGTCTCTCCAGGAAGTTAGTGGAGGGACTTTATAGTCCCAATATTTTGTTCCTTTTCATTTGCCTTTTCTACTTTGCCCTGATTATCTGACACCATACATTTGATTTCTATATTTATTTTTACCTGTCCACCACTCCCACCTTTTAACTAGAAGGTAATCCCTGTGAATGCTGACATTTTTTTTTTTTGTTAGCAACGGTAACAGTTCCTGGTACACAGCAGGCACTCAAACATTTGCTGAAAACGGGGAAGGGGGAGGAGTGGGGGGATGGAGATGACAACAAACACCCAAGTAATTTACTTCTACCAGTCTGAAGTCACCAATTATTAGGACAATCATTTGCTCCACCCCCTTCCACATAACCAGTGTTTCACTAGCTGACTTCTGTAAGGGTGAGGGCTAAATTAATCAGTAACTTCTCCCTCACACAGGGATGGAAGTCAAATTCAAACAGAAAAAAATCCCAGGACTGATTTCAATAGAGAACAAGAAGTCTCAAGGGGCTTTCCTGCAGGGTAGATCTCAGAAGCTTATTGCCAGGAGGGGCTGAATATCAGAATGAGAACACAGAAGGGAATAAGAATTATCTGTGACCAAAACTGATCCAATACCAGCAGAAGTGAAGGTGATCCCAGGAGGCAGGGAAATAAAAATACTAGTCCCCACTGTTAAAGCCTCCAGATCAAGCTCTGGCCAAAGTCAGTGCTAGTTTTCGCTTTTCAGTTCCATAAGTCAGTATATTGTCTTCTTTGGCTAAGCCATTTTGAGCTGGTTTTGTCAACTGAAATCATTCACAGTGACATGAGAATTTACCAAGCATTCAAAGTTCCAATAATGGAAAAAAAAAAAAGAAAGAAAGAAATAAAAAAAAAAAAACTTATAACAGCTTACCTGGATAACCAATTCCTTTGGCATTTGCATACGGAACCCCAGAAGAACCAGGGCTATATACAGGATTCATGACTTCAAGAACTAAAAGGGGAGAAAAAGTGACTTAGTTAAGCACTTGTTTTCAGGTTTTTTCCTCAGCGTAATTTCAAAGGTGCAGACATCAAGAGTTCTTTCTATAGTTTGTTATGAAACAAGATATTTCATGCTGCCAACCAACAGAGGATAGACAAACGAAGTCAAAAGTCCCACTGTGTGCCTACCAGGACTGTAAACATTTCAACTCTCTTCAGTCTGTCAAAAGCTAAGGAAGAAAAGCATTCTCTACATTCCTGGTTTTTATTGAAACAAAAAAAGTAGTTTTTAAATAATCCAAATATCCTTACAACAGAAGTTAAGTAAATTTGATCTACATAGAGCATGAAATATCCTGCAGTCACTTTATAAACTGTTTAAAACCAGAATTAATGTTATGTGGAAAAAAAGGGTATATAATACTGTAAAATGCAGTGTAAACCCAAATTTGCACACACACAGGAATGTATTACTCAACAAAAAGGTCTGTTTGAAATAAAAAATGTGAACAAAGATTGTCTTTAAATGGGGTGCATTTAGCTACTGCCCAGCAACTCATTTAACCCCATCCAATACTCTGATATCTGATAGCCACAAATCTTTTCTCCCTATAATGTTCAAGAACTTGCATAGCTACAACCATTTCACCCCTTGCAGAAATTAGGCTCCTTGTATTTTATCACACAATATGTGAGTTTAATTATGAATATTCAGTATTCCTCACCTAGTAAGTCACTCACTGAACTATCCCACTGTGCTGTAAACCTAAAACAGCTCTAAAGAATGAAGTCCATTTTAACAATAAAAATAAATAAGATGTACAATCAGTGTCTGTCTTCCCTACCACACCCTACTAGAATATAGCCCATGCAGGCAAGGACCAGGAATTGTAGTCCCATTTACTACAGTGCCTCCAGCACCAATCTAACGCTTGCACAAAACAGGTACTGACAAACACACAAAAAAGCAAACCTCTTCAAAAAAACATGCCCATTACAATCTTAGCCTTTGTAACACACTCTAATCTTAATTAGAAATATACTAGGGATTTAGGTGATTGGGGCATTTACTAACTGAATACCTAAATTTTTTAAGTTCTAAACCGAAAGGTAGAGACCTTCTTTGCCACATTCACAAGCAAAACTAAGAAGTCTAGATTAGTGCTGCTAGAACTTTCCACAATGCCCAATACTCAGTCATGAGCTAAAAGTAAACATTGAGCATCTGAAAAGCGTTGGTGTATAGGACCTGATGTTTTAGTTTTCCCTTCAATTTAAATAGTCATCTGCATAGAAATTACTGTATCAGACATCTCAGCACAAGTCTACAGAACAGACTAGAGAGGAAACAAGATTAGGAAGGAAAGCAAGCAAGCAAGCAAGCAAGCAGGAAAACCAACCGCGTTATTTCCCCCCACTTTAAAGTATAAACAGACCGGGCACAGCCAATTTCTGTTCCCCTCCACTCTGAACCCATTCCTGGCAGATAGATCTACAACGTAAAAATTGTGGAGGTCCTCACACATTTCATCGGTTTTTTTGGGCTTAACAATCATCTCTGGGGAATGGAACACATCCCAAAATGCTACTTCTCTATTCTTGCCAGGGTCTAAGTTTACTTTACTTAATTGAATTCAAGATGAGCAAACACTATGCAAAGGTCACAGAGAAAATAAAAATTCACAGCACCTAGAACTTTGCAACCTAGAAAACACTGCCCACTAAAACTTTCTATGAAGATGGAAATGTTTGTCTGCTCTGTCCACATCCAAGAATCATTAATGGTTACCGAACATAAGAAATAAGAACATAACCAAGGAACTAAAGTTTTAGCTTAAATTTAATATTAAAGACATTGTCAGAGGAAGGTGATGACTGCAAGATGAGAGACATGAATAATGGTGATAGAATATTGGAAAATTAGTTTGTTTGGAGTTTAGGCTACATGTAGGGAATTTTAAAGATGATTATGGAGATATACATTACAATCATGTTGAAGACCCTTAAATTTAAATATTGAACCTGGCTGGGCACAGTGGCACGTGCCTTTAGTCACAGCCCGCAGAGCGAGGCTGGGACTAGGAATTGAATTGAGCCCACGGGTTTGAGACCCGCCCCGGGCAACATAGTGACACCTAGTCCCAAAAAATAGCTGGGCGCGGTGGCATGCACCTGTAATCTCAGCTACCTGGAAAGCTGAGGTTGGGGATCACTTGAGTCTGTGGTATCCCAGGCAACGTGAGCCTGTGGTTTCCTGGGCAAAATATAGGGAGACCTAGTCATTCATAGATTAGAGTAGATTAGATTAGATTAGATTAGATTTGATTTGATAGATAAATAGATAGACAGATGATAGACAGATAGACAGATAGACAGACAGATAGACAGACAGACAGACAGACAGATAGATAGAAAATAAATATTGAATTGAACATAGCATAATTACCACATGACCCACTAACTGCCACCTGAGAGGAACAAAGAGCATAAATTCAAACAAAAACGTGTATAAAAATGTTTCTAACAGCACTTTGTAAGAAACTTAAATGAAGCACGAAAAAAAGGTTCTCATTCCATAGTGATCTTACAGTCTAAACCAAAAAATACTGTTCTATTTACATTTGCCACTAAAAAATGTACAGAATTGCACTGAATTCTAAATTCTGTAAATTTCAAAATACTCAGGAGTTACACTTCCTGAAAGCATTTTATCTGCTAAGACTAATAATATCTTCTGAAGTGATTAAAAAGTTTTCAATGAATTTAAAATCAGAGATAAGGAAACATGCTACCAGGAAAGAATAAAGAAAATGCTGCAATTCCCTCTCCAAATGAATGAAAGAACATATATTGGTTAATACAAATGACAAAGTCTGTGAACAAATGTCAAACACCTCCTTAAGTTATTTGCTCAAGTGATGAGCAATTCCCCCAAGTTTGTATGCCTCAAGGGCAGGTAGAATACCTTATTCAATCCTTTCTCTTTATAACACTAATGACTTGGCACTAAGAGATCATAAAGTTTCTAAATGTTCTTCAAGAACTATCCAACAGTAAATATATGACTTTTAAAGAAAACATATGAATCTGAATATTTAAAATCAAATGCATTTGATTTGAACTGCTGAAACAATCTATAGATCAACGGATATGAAACTTGAACCCAATAATCACTGTGAACATCACTAAGTATAAACTACTTAACGTGCATAGTCATGTGATGGAAATATTAATTTCTCTGCATCACCAAAGAAATAGTGCTACAAAATATTACCATCTGAACCTAATGAAGCCTACACATCTAACTTTTAGTTTATAGCAAAAAACAAAGATTGGGGAAACAAGCTGTCCACCACCATGAATTAATCAGACAAACCCAAAAGTATCACAGAGAACAAATGACCCAGTTTCTACAGTAAAAATAAAGGCTCAAGACTAAGTAAAACTACAATAGATTCAGATATAAAGGTCAAAAGTGAATTATGTTTGGCTCCTGATTTAGTTTAAATAATCTCTCTCCCTCCTGCCCTATCAATGAATGATTGATTTGGAAATACAACTGACTATGGATGGGCCAACTACCAGATGGCATTAAAACACTATTAATTATGTTAGGTATGACAAGCGAATCTTGGTTATATAACGCTTTTCAAATTTCAGAAATACACACTTTAGTACATAAGGATAAATATGACATCTGTATCCTAAATTTCTATAGAAAGGAAAAATAAAGCAAAATGCTAATAACCATTACATCAAGATGCTGGGTAGATGCCTATTTAATGGTATATTTTTAAATTTTGTATAGTGAAAAAGAAAACACATCATCACCACTTTACCACTTTGCCTAGAACTTCAGTGTCATGGTCACCCAATTTCTCAGTCTGGTGTGGACCAAGGATCCTACTGCCAGCGGCTGGGTTGATTATCCAGAGATAACCTTTTAAGTTTCCTATTTGGAAAAACTCACCTATCAGAATTCCTATGGGTAGTTTGACACTTGCATCAGAATATATATCTCAGATTTGTCTCAAAAACAAGATGACAGTAAAAATTCCTCAATTTAAAAATCCAATGGAAGTAAACACCCTCGATCCATCGAGGGTGAACACTATGCTTTATCTACTTTCAGAACATGCTGTGACCTACGCAAAGTCGTCCCCCCCCCATAGTAGTTATAAAATTTGAAAGACCATGAATATAAGTATTTCACAGCAACAAAACTAAGTTCAAAAGTTAATTTAGTTCAAAACTAAATTCTATTTCTCTCAGAAACACCAATATACAAGACAATACCCTTTAATACAACCAACATCAATAATTCCTACTAATGTCTGGTATTACCATGAACAAAAAATAACTCCACCTTCAATACCCTTTAATACAACCAACATCAATAATTCCTACTAATGTCTGGTATTACCATGAACAAAAAATAACTCCACCTTCAATACCAGGTTTGCAATCTTTTGGGGGGTGGGGGGGGAGGATTTTCTGCACAGAATAGAAGACACTTGAAAGCTATAGAGCGTAACACAATAGGAAAAAAAGTAACTATTACTTTTATGCTCTAATGTTTTACAATTCCTCTCAAGTGGAATTGGATCCAGGAAAAGCAACTGTTTAATATGACAGGACTGGTATGAAAGACAAATCTATCAGACAAAAATTTTCCTTTAAATCACTGAACCTATAAAAATTTAATTCTTTTAAAATGCACTTAGGATTTTTTATTTCCCATTCCATTCTCATCCTCCGCCTCTGAGGTATTACGTTACTTGTATTTTTGATGTTTGGAAATAATTCTAATATTTCAATTATATTTGAACTTAAAATGGAAATAAGCTGAAAAGCAACTTGGCAAAAAATATAAGTAAAAATCCTAACAAATATAGCAAGTCAGGTAAGAGGGCAGCCTGAGTAGCAATAGAACAGCAGATGGTGCTTTCTGCTTTCCTCATGGAAACCCCCACTTGCTTTACTTACACATCCACAGCTCATGTCTTTAACTTTTTGCAAAGGATGAGAGATAGGAATTGAGGACTCAAAGCTATCCAGAACCCAAATCTGCCAGGCATGTCAAGTGAATACCACCACGCAGAACCCAGAGAAAAATGTCTACAACTTTTAAAAGCCTGAGGGTTTTCTCACCAAATGAGTGCTTCCATCCAGTCACAAACTCGAAAACACATGCAACACACCAGTAGCAAAGCAAAGAATCTTCACAATTTGCACCATGGAAATTCAGTCCATTTAGAATGTTGAACTGTTGACTATCAAAGCAAAAATAAATCATTGCCTTTTCATTCACCAAGTTGAAAAAAAAAAAAAAACGTGTTCCTATTACTGCCACGACCAAAAACTTTTAATCTCAAGTTAGTCACAACATTTGAGGAAAAAAAATCTCAAATCACAGAATGGCCAGAAAATTTAAATAGTAGGACCTAGACAAACCTCTTCGTTTGTAGTATGTTCTCGAATGCCAAAAACACTTCAAAATATTTTCTGCATGACTTCAGTGAAACATTAACTAATACAATCTTTCTAGATGAATTTAAGAGACACGAAAAGAGAACTCTCCCGTTTGCCCAACCCGTTGAAAGATGCACACTCTTTTCAAACTTAACCCAGACCAGGTCCCAAAACATTCTTAAGAAAACATTAAAAACAGCTTAATTTAAACCGTGTCTGCTCAAGCTAGAGGGCTCCTGCCTAGCAAATGAAATCAGGTTTATTTTGTGGATAGACAAAGTGAATAGTTACGCATTCGAAATGCCTGGAATCCCAAGACTTCTAAACCCAAGTTACAGAACAACACCCCGCTACTTCTCCATTTTGCATACGCTCCGCTGGGCTGATCTAAGTCGGACCTAGGACGCACAGAAAACCCTGCAGAAACAAATCAGGCACCCCTCACCCGCCACCTGGACAGCAGCCCCGCCCGCCGTGACCAGGCGCTCCGCACCGCCACCAGCACGGCTGCACAAAGCAGACACCAGGTTCCTCTCGCGGGCGCCACCAGGTCGCCCTAGGTCGGGAGCCGAGCGACCCCGAGCAGTGGGCCCGACCTTGGCGCCGCCCCCGCCGGCCGCACAAAGCGCCGCACTTCCGGCCGGGCCCCGCCGCCGCCCCAGGCCGCCGCTCGGCCCAGCGCAGCGCCAAGAGTCGGGAACGGGGGAGCGCCCGGTCCCGTCCCACCCTCGCTCCGGAGCCCGCCCGCCAGCACTCACCGCGCCGCAGCGGCGCGGCCTGGGCCTCGAGGACTAGCGCGCGCCGGCCCGGGGCGGCTGGGCGGGAGGACTCGGCGAGAGGACTCGGCGAGGCCCGAGCGCCGCGGAGGTCTGCTCCGAGGCGAGGTCTGAGCCGTGAGGCCCCGGTTCCGCCACCCGCGCCTTCCGGGCCCGCGCTCCCGTTCACTCCGCTTCTGCGGCCCGCCTCTCCACCGCCCGCGCTCCCCGCCGACGCTGCGCCGCCACCGGAGCCGCCAACCTCACTTCCGGCCAGAGCGCGCCGTGCGGGGACGCGCCGGCACGTGACTGGCCGGCGCCGGCTCGGGTGGCAGCGTGCGCGTGCCCGTGGGATCAGGAAACACCCGGATGCAGCGCTCGCCGGTACCTGCGCAGCGAGGTTTTCTCGGGACCGGGTACCCAGAGTCCTGCGGTTGAAACCTGGGGGCGGGAGCTGGAAGGACCAATGCTGCCCCCCCCCACCCCGGGGTGTCTTCTTTAGACCCTTTCGAATAAACGTAGTATAGAATGCTTCGCTTCCTGTTCATTTCACGCTCCTACTCAAAGAACACATTGCCCCGTCGTTAAAGCGTTTTAACTTTTTGTGAGAAAGGGGTATTTGATTTCATGTCTTTAAAACAGTCGCCGCACTACGGGACCCTTAGTGTAAATGCTGGCGTCAGGGTGCGGTGGGGTGTCTGACCACTCTACCAGGTAGTGCTCAGTGATGACCGCTTGGGCTGCATTCTCTGAGCCTCCAACCCGTGTGGCCCTGGAGGCAGGATGCAAGCTCCACCCCACCGCGAGCGAGGGTTTGACCCTGGACAGCAACGGGCGATGGCGGAGGGGGGAGAGGGGGTCTGCAGGGCCACCCCAGCGCGCTTGCAGTCTGAATTCAGTCCTCACTACCCGCCATGCTCTGCATAGTCAGTACTTTGCCTTCTTAGATAAATCACGTAATACTCGTAATCAGTTTGGAAATAAGGAAATTAAGGCCCAGGGAGGTTGACAGAGTTCTTAAAGAACGCAAAACCGACCCTGGAGTCAAACCTCTAGCTCTGGTGGCTTCAGGGTACTTGCTCTTAGAAGCAAGGTTCTGTCTTTTAACTTCTCCAGAACTACTGTCACTGTGTTAAAGGAGCTCTCTGCCTAAGCTGAAAGCCTGCGGTTCTGCCTTACAGAGAGGTAGATGGACTGGGCCCTCTTGGCTAGCTCACAGCAAGTCAACCCTGTGGACCTATATTCAGTAGAAAGAGCCCAGGCAATCTGTGGACTTGACCAAGCGAAGAACCTGCCATACCTCCTAAACATTACTTGGCACCTGTAAGATTTGAGTGCTGGTCAAGATAGTTGTAAAGAACTTGCTTTCTGGTAGTCTGTAGATGTTGTTAGTTTTAAGACTGGACATACTCTAACGCAGTCATTGCAACACAGACATAATGGTGATTTGATTTAAACCATTCTTCTTCAGAAATAAATGATTAAGTTCTATACGGTGAAAAATGCCATTGTTCCTTTGAACTCCCCTTTCCACTGCCTCCACAGAATTTAGCATTTTGAGTGTCTTTTCTCCCTCTGTCACTGCTGTTAGGATAGCTGGAAAATGCTTCAGTAACAAGACACCCAGAATCAGAGTATCTGGACACAAAGTTTATTTCTCAAACATCAGGTCCAAAGCAGGTAGGATCATATAAAAAACTACAAAAAAAAAAAAAAAAAAACAAGAGATTCCTGCATCCAGAAATAATCAAGATGGAAAAATAATAATAGCTCTCCATGAACCTAAGTAACAACTGTTAGAAAATGTAATGGAAGAAGAGATACATTTTATGTATAGTTACTCATAAATACATATTTGTATAAAATAAAACAATATAACTGCAATAGACTTCGCCTTCTGTCTTAGTTATCAAAGTAATAAACTTTGGTAACAATTGTGCTATATGTAGATATACATGAATAAAATTTGAAATAAATACCAAATGCACACACAAAAATACCCTTAAACACATAGGAAAAAGATCGCGTTCTTAGATAAATAAATTTAACCTCATAAAGATAAATTTAATACTAATCCAATAAAACACAATTATTTTAACTAGATAAAGGTGATTCTAATTTGCATATGGGAAAATAAACAAGAATATCTGCTAGGAAAACTTTAAAAGTAAAGAGTAATACAGAGGAGGTCAGTAGACCTACTAGTTAAGAAAACATTTAAAAACTTTAATCAATAAAGTAGTGTCAGTGATAAGTGAATTAACTAATGAAATAGAAGAAAAAGTCCAGCTATATACCCAAATAATTTTAGATAATTGTTATCTGATAAAGCAAGCATCTCAAGTCACTGGGGTCAGTCAAAGATGAACTGTTTAGTAACTAGTAATAGACACAGTTATACCCATCAGGAAAAAAATATGTAATTGGCGCTAACCTCATTAGCATACCAGGATAAAATCCAATAATCCAAGTCATAAGATATGTAAATGCACAATGGAATCACAAAGGAATAAAGAAATAACATGGGGAAATGCCTCTCTAATGTCTCTCACCATCCATGGGCCTTGAGTGGGAAAATTTTTAGTTTGGCAAAAGGTGCTATGAGCAAAATAAGCAATTTATTAATGAGGAAGAAATTATTTCAACTCATATCATAGACAAGGACTAATCTTCATATTTAAAGAGCTTTGAGGGTTAATAAGAAAAAGTTCTACAAGCCAGGAAAAAAAGTTAGAAGAGTTTATAGAAAAGGAAATAAACATTCATTTGGGACTGACCAATTGCAATACAGGGAATACAGATTCAAGTCGAAAAGCAGATAGTGTCCCAAGAAACAAGACCAGGAATTTTAAGGAGAGAAAAAGAATGAGGTAATGTTCAGGATAAGAAATCACAAGGTAAGTCAGGCGTGATGGCACACACGTGCCTGTTGTCCAAGAGCTGGGAGGCAAGAGGCTTGGGATTGCTTGAGTTTGCAGGTTTGAGACTATCATGGGCAACATAGCGAGACCTGGTTTCGAAGAAGCAGCCAGGTGCCGTAATGGGCTCTTGTAATCACAGCTGCCTCGGAGACTGAGGTTGGTGATTGCTTGAGTCTGCGGTGTCCAGCAAGACCTAGTCTTAAAAAAACAAAAAACAAAAAAACCCACAGGGTAAATGGACAGGTTGAGCAGTCAGAAAGTTAGGGTAGGTAAAACTTCACTTTTATTGTTGGTTTCTTGAAAAGTTCATAGTTTGGTCCCATCCGTTTAAGATAATCCCTTTGACATGGCTGCTTCTAGTCAGTCTCATCCCATAAAATACAAGTGAAAAAAACTTTGAGACAACTTTTTTTTAACCTATGATTGGCAATGATCAAGAAAAATTGACACTACTCCCTTGGTGAAACTGTAACTCTTTGTTGAATTGGAGAGGGGATCATTTGCTAATAGGTATCAATGTAACAATGTGGTGTCCATAGAAATGGGAGATCACAGTGTCCCTACTTCCCTGGAAGGAAGGGTGGAGCTGAATATGGAGAAGCTAGAATGACTGGAAAAAGAGACTAGGAGACATAGAGGAGGTATGTGGAGCAGAGACATAAGAAGAAGCCACTCTTGCTTCTCAGCCTTGGACTTGTACCACAGACTTGGGAGACATGGAAGGAGATACTTGAAAGAGACAGAGGTATGGGGTGAGAAACCCATGGGGAGGCTGACAATGGCAGACTTCATCTTGCTTTTTGACTTTCTTTTCCTTCTGGCCTCTTCTGCCCCTTTCCTATGGTTCCATGCCAGAAGGTACCTTAGACTTGTGGCAACTTTGGATCAAGACTTTGGATCAAGCCTGTTTGCCTGGGCATTTACCTAAAAGGGGACAGGTCATTTTGAATGTTTCACGAGGAAACTGTTTTAACTAAATTCTTTATCTTTGTTCTGGTACACACTACTTTTATTCAAGTTCTTTTCTTTTCAAGGTCTTACACACTAGAGTATATGTTGCCTTTGTTCAACAGATGGCAAAAACCATTTAAGAAAAGAAGCTTTAGAGGTCCTGGGGTACCCCTGAGTCTGCCCACTAACATCCAAAGCTTTGATCAACAATTCTGAGTTTGCCTACTGAGATACTTGTAACTGTGCAAAATGAAATAGGTCCAACATTATTCATTGCAGCATTGTTGAGAGTATAAAATATTGGAAACAATCTTAAGGCCCATCATTAAACTAATTGAATAAACTCTGGTTCATCAATACAGTAATCCATCTTCATTCATGGTTTTGCTTTGTGCAATTTTATTTTTATTTTTTAGTTTTGTTTAGCTTAGTGCAATTTTAGTTACTAGCAGTCAACTGCTGTTCAAAAATATTGTACACTAAGATATTTAGAGAGAGACCACATTTGTGTAACTTTTTTGTTCATTGCAAAGAACTCGACAAGGTTTAAATAAAATAATAGCTTTTATTTGGGGAAGAATTGAAGACTAAAACCTCTTGTATTAGCCCATGTTTTGTCCCACTGAACTTGTGTAAAGGAAATCTCAAAGAAAAAGAGATGGAGGAAGACAATAATGCAAAAACTAGGACTACTTATGGATTACATTTCTTATAGTTAATTGATTTTTAATCAAAATTGATGGGGTTTAGATGAGATATTGGGGTTCACTGAGTATGGTCCTTGGTTTATCTCTAAGCAAAGTTTCAGCAGAATTCTCCTTTCTTTTTATTTTATTTTATTAAATTTATTTATATATAAATTTCACAATATTGTAATCTCAAGGATTTGCCCCTCCCACCCTCCCTTCCCTTTCCCCCCTTTCCCTCCTGCTCATAGTTGTGTGCTTCATTTTGGTGCTTAGCTTGTTTTGACTTTCCTCAAGGCTTTTGTTTATTTTTTTCATTATATCCCATATATTAGTGAAACCAAAAGCCCAATCAAAAAATGGGGAGAACTAAAAAGACTCTTCTCCAAAGAGGAAATACAAATGGCCAACAGGCACATGAAAAATTGCTCAACATCGCTAGGAATAAGGGAAATGCAAATCAAAACCACAATGAGATACCACCTTACACCAGTAAGAATGGCCCACATCCAAAGAACAGGCAACAAGAATTGCTGGCGAGGATGTGGAGAGAAAGGAACATTATTTCACTGCTGGTGGGAATGTAAACTAGTTCAACTACTATGGAAAGGGGTGTGGAGGACCCTCAAGCTAATGAAAATGGAACTACCATTTGACCCAGTAATTGCTCTTTTGGGAATCTACCCAAAAGAGACCCCAATGTGGGTACAAAAGGACACCTGTGCCCGGATGTTTACTGCAGCACAATTTATAATTGCAAGGTCATGGAAACAACCTAAATGCCCCAAAACGGATGACTGGATGAAAAAAATGTGGTATATATACACGATGGAATATTACTCATCAATTAAAAATGACAAATTCGACAATTTCATAACAACATGGATGTATTTAGAAGAAATCATATTAGCAGAAACAAGCCATAAAGAATTCTCCTTTCAACAGCACACAGAGAGTTTCCAAGGAGATGAAGACATCTTTACAGACTGAGGCAGGTGAAGGTTATATCAAAAAGGGTAGGTTTATTGGGGAAAAAAGGAAAGAAGATGCTTGTATAGATGCTAGCATAGGTATAAAGAGCTGCCTTTGAAATGGATGGGTTTTAAAAAGAGATGCCTGCATAGACATAGGCAGCTTTGTGAGAAGAGTTGCTTTATGTCAGGACAGGAATTTATCTCATATAGTGTTCTTTTTGGAGGGGAGAGGTTCATCCTTTATGAAACTGTTACTTATTATTAAATTAATCACTTCTAGGGATGGATTGGCTTAATTTGTAAGGACCAGAGATTCACTGTAATAGCCCTCCACCTCTATATTCCCACCTCTGGTTCATACCTATGGTTGTGTTCCATAGCAGTCTAAGTCTAATAATTTCCTGTGCCTAAGGATTTTTCATTTCTGTAGATGGTTTCATGACTATGTTAATCATTTCTACCCCACCTCCAGTTTCTGGTCTTGTGATGACTACATCCAAATTTTCTACTCTAAGCTTCCATCAAAAATGACCTTGGTTACTATGGAAAGGACACAATCCTCAGAAAGGACCAAGAAGCTGAAAACAGAAGCTGAAAACAGCTTCTTGTTAGTCAGCAAATGTGGTGAAAAGAAATGTCAGGGTGAAGCCAGTAGTGTGAAGGTGAAATAATTCACCAGAGTGGAGAACAGAAAAGGTAGATTTATCTAAATTTCCTGCAAGAAAGGAGGGGACAAGAGGTCGACACAGAAAGAAGGATTTGGGGCTTTCTTTTTTGCTCTATTTCCATAAGCTTTCTTACTTAGGGTGCCAGTTTGGGGCAGTTATCTGATGGGATGTCTTGTCATGTCTTTGGTCTTTGACACAGAATCCTCAACTTGCATCCACATTTATCATCAGTATCCAATCTTATGCCCTGATTCCCATAACAACCATGAAAGTTCCTTGGTCTATTCAAGCCTCCCAAACCTGCCAGTTGGGGGAGGAGTTTAGGTTTGGTTTTTCATCTTAAACGGTGTCTCAAGAGTAGATAGCTTCGGTTTTTGCTTTTTTTATAAGACATTCACAATAGTACACGCTCTTGACAAAGGAAGACCCAATTAAAGTTTATAAACTGCCATAATAAGATAAAAATTTAAGTTGATGTAATGAAACTTCCAGATATTAAGTCTGAGAAAGTTAGCAATCAGAATTTGCATACGTCAGGATTGAAATGGTAAAATAAACCAAAGAACAAGATAGAATGAGATTTATTAACACATAATAGTGATTTCTACTTAAACATTTATTCCTATGCTGTGTCCAGTTCCATGTATTATTTCTTGACATTTATTTCTGAACATAGATTATAAATATAAATAACCTGATGTAAGCTGGGTGTGGTGACACACACCTGTGATCCAAGTACTGGGAGGCAAGAGGCCTGGGATCAGTGATTTCATGGGTTCAAGACTACCCCAGCAACATAGCAAGACCTGGTCTCAAAAAAAGCAGCTGGACGCGATGGTGGGCACCTGTAATCCCATCTACCTGGGAGGCTGAGGCTGAGGATTGCCTGAGTATGTGGGATCGGGACTACCCCGGGCAACCTAGCAAGACCTAGTCTCAAAAAAATAATAATAATAATCTGATGTATTAACTTCCCATCTTACTGAGACCGGGTAGGAACAGGGCACACCAAAACTAAGCAGGGAAACAAATACAAATACCAAGGACTATAGCCAAATCAAGGGACAGTGCCCAATAGAAGACAGAACACTGTAGGTTCATCTGCCTGCCCACACAATTTCAAGAGACCTTAGGTTTCAACAACAATGAGGTTTATTTTACAAGGGAAAATAAAGAGCTTAATGTAGCAATAGGGGCCAGATACCTCACCCAGTTAGTGTCCACCAGTCAAGTCGAGTGCCAATAACTTGTCACCAGGAGTGCTGGACAGTAGTGATGCTCAGGAGTGTTCACCAGGAATGAACCGCCAACACCAACAACAGCTCTTAGAGACAGCAGGCTCAGGGCTTTTGGTGCTCCCATCAGGTAATGTCAGAGACAGGACCAGAGACTCACTCTCTGCAGAGGTCTTGGCTTCGCTTCAGCTTCTCTTCCTCGGTGGTTGGCTGCTGGATGTGGCTGCTGGTCCCCTTTCCTTTTCTGGAGGCCAGGAATGGAGTCATTCTTTTCTCCCTCTGCCCTGGAAAAGTTCCCTCAGAGACTGGAGCAGTTCTCCTTGGAGGCTGAAGTAGATCTCTCTCAGAGGTTTGTTGTAGTTTTTCTCAGAGTCCAAGTTCTTTCTGAGGTTCCCACATTCCTCCTTCAACCCTGGTTTAAATGCACCCTCAGGTGTTTACCCTAGAGTCTGATCTGATTATCTTTTACTCCAGTGACTCATTAGAATATTTCAGCAAGACCACCCAGTTATTGCCAGCTCCTGCCTGGTATCATTACTACCATAGTCACCTGTTTTACCTTGGCTATGTTTTTAACAATTACATAAAATATACTTATAAAGCCAGTTATATTTGAGAAACTTTGTGTATTGAAAGAATTAGGAACATATAATGGAATCATTATTTCACTGATCTTCCTCTCATTTTAGGAAAATCATTTCCCCAAATTAGCAATTCTGTATGGTAAATTATTTTTATTTTTTTATCTCAATACAAAGTGAAAACAAAGTTAAATTCTGGGAAAAATAATATATAAACAGCCACTTTGTGGAAATGTAACAATGTAATTCCTTGGGAAAGGGGAGGTTCCAGGCTCCAGGTTCCAGGAGAGGTTCCCTCTCTCTAAGGAAGGTAGAGCTAGACAGCTAGGTAATGGTAAAGACTGAGAGGATTGAGGAAGAAGAGAAGTGGAAGAAGGGAAGTAGTGGAAAGAGAAGAGGAAGAAGACTGGACGAGGCACATGGAGAAGAAAGACATGTTAAAAAGAAGCCATGCCTGTTTCTTGGTCTTGGACTTCTACCAGGACTTGGAAGGCACGGAAGGAGATACTTGGGGTGAGAGATCCAAGGGGAGATTGAAAATGGCAACCTTTGATTTTTAATTTTGCTATTTTCCTTCCAGATCTGTGTAGTAGGTCCCTTCTTCACTTTTCCCATCGTCCCCACCTGAAAGTGCCTTAGACTGTAGCAAACTTTTGGACCTGAGCTGCCTTGGTTTGGACCAAACCTATTTGGCTGGTCATTTACCCAAGAGGGCATGGGTAATTTTGGATGCTTCAATCGGAAACTATATTCTTTCTCTTCTCTTCCTTCTATCACACACTAATTGTATTAATGCTACTTTCTGTTGACAGTCTTACAGACTAGAGTATGTTTTGTCTTTATGTAGTGGATGGCAGAAACTACTAAGGGCAGATGGGTTTGGGAGGTCCAGGGTGCCCCCTCATTCTGTTGATAATAGAGAATGATTTGGGAAACACAAGTTTTCTTCTGTTTTTCTGAGGTAATTTTTTTATTATTTCTGCAGTGTCTAGTGAACCTTGATACATCAGCCAATCTGGTGATAGACTTCCTATATAATGCTGTGAACTT
Source organism: Uropsilus gracilis (assembly GCA_004024945.1). NCBI lineage: Eukaryota > Metazoa > Chordata > Mammalia > Eulipotyphla > Talpidae > Uropsilus > Uropsilus gracilis. Next base: position 94,189 of record PVHY01001824.1, read on the forward strand.
GAAGAGTAAAATGGTAGCCCTGTTAATCCCAAAGCTCCTGATATGTTGGGCTTCAGATTGTCTCTTTTGATTGGGAACCTTAGTAATGGAGTACGGGTCTTGACTATCTGAATGATCCTGCTGATGGATGCCATCTTGCTGCCTACCATGACCCCCAAGAAGTTTCAGGGATTTTTTTTTCTAGTTATAAATTCAGTAAAATGTAATCTATGGCACAGTCTGTCAGGCTGAACACATATTTTTATATTTTATTATAGTAGATTACTACAACTGTTCTATTCTATTACCAGTTTTAATTATTCTCTTACTCTGTTTAGTTTATGAATTGAATTTTATCAAAGGCCTTGCTTGAATTGTTCAAAAGTTATATTTATTGAAGTAACATTGATCACAACATTGTCAATGTTTTAGGATTATGAATTCAAACCTCTACAAGTTTATTTTATTATACCACAATATTGTTACCTATCACATCATAGATGTTGTTAAATAACAAACTTCAAGCAAGTTAGATTTGAAGATCTAATTGATTTTATTAAAAGATTCATGAATCAGGCAGAATCCCAATCAATTAGCAGAATGGTGCTCCGTATGAAATGGAAGGATTTAAAATTCCATTTATTGGGGAGACTGCAAGTGGTTATGTTAGGTGTTAATTCTTAGTGGGTGTGCCATAAATGACTCCATATGGGGCCCATTGTTTCATTTTTTAACTATATGGTGGAAATTAATAAACAGAAACTCATTCTATGTGTCCAGCTCACTTCTGCTTGACTGCACTGAAACCCTATTTAAATGAGGGTTAAATCTCTCTCTCTCTCTCTCTCTCTCTCTCTCTCACACACACACACACACAGTAAGTAAAATGTAGGACTCTACATGCCTTGCATTTTGAATGGGAAGTGATGCTGCTTTCCTTCCCAGGGGGAAGGAATAAGGTTCCTCTCTGACCAGCAACAGCTCAGTCAATGAGAAGATGCCAAAGAATGAATAACAACCCCATCAAACTCCCAGTTTACACCATTTAGCTTTGGTTACAACAGACCCACTAAAACCTATAAAACTTGGTTTTGACATTTGTAATGGAGACGGGTTTTCATGTCTTGCAATTAGATTGTACTTTCCACGTTGTCTTTTTAGTGTTTCTTCTTAATAAACTCATTTTGATGGTTAACTAGTTTCTTTTTGTTGTATTCCAATAATACCTATAGGAAAAGACATAGAATACGTGGAGGTTGGTACATCTGTGATTTTAGCTATTCATTGAAAGTCTGGGAATGTATCTCTGGAGGATAAGTGAGTGGAATAGGGCCCCTGTGGCACCAAGAGTTCGTGGGGCATGACGGCTTTACTGCAGTCCCAATGCAACCCAGGGGGCACAGTGGTTGGGCTGAGGTTCCAGCAACCTTAGAACACTGCCTGCAGGCATTTCCCAGGCTGCTGCAACAATGGTGATGCAGCAATAGCAGTTTCCTTACAACCTTATCATCAGTGTGAAGACCACTACCAGGAGTACAGCAGCAAGGCTCAATCCAGCCTGGCATAGCCTTGAGGGGAAGGCCCATGGAGTTCCAGGCCAAAATGGCAAGCTTTCACTGGTAGCCCACCCTGTCCTGGTGTTGCTGCAAGGTTCCCTACATAGATACCCTCTGAAGGGTACCAAGTACAGAAAGCCTCCAGTCCCACTGAGTCCAACTCTGGCCTCACTTCTAAGAAGCATACTGCTAAGAAGTCTGCTGAAAGCATACTGGGTCTCAGCAAGCTCCCAGGCTTCCTTTAAAATATGCATCAGACTTGTTTGGTGGGGACCTTGAAGAGAATATAAACCAGAGCAGGAACCAGTTTTATTCATTTTGTAGAGATCCTCAGGAGAAGATTCAGCAGAAGACCTATAAAGGAACTTTGAGAATTCGACTTTGACAAAAATCTTTGTCGATGTCCAAAGACTTATAGACCTCCAGAGAACTTCAGAAAGATCTGCCTCTGACCGTGCTTTTGACACTGCCTGAAACATGCCTGTTAGCATGGGCCTGTGTCTCTTGAAAAAAAAAAAAAAAAAAAAAAAAAAAAAAAAAAGAGCTATTTGCTCCAGGCCTGGGTCAACAGCTCACAAAGAGCTGGTGTCTCTGGTATCACTGCTTGGTGATTGGTGCTGATCAACATTTCTGACCTGTGTTGGGTCACCTCTCAGAGCTGTCCATGACTTCGGATCATCTGACACCACCTCCTAGTGCTGTTGCCTCTAGTGCTGTCCAGTCAGGTGTCTGGCTTCAGACTGCTGCTATGGCTGTTGCATCATCTCAGCAGCTAGCTGTACCTATGATCACCTCCAGCTGCCATTATGAGTTGGATCTTGGTCTACTGCTTACTGGTGTGTCACCCATCTAGTGCCATCTTGCATGAACAGTCTTTGTTTTGGACTCCTGGACCGTACAACCATTATCTGGGGTGAGGTAACCAGCCAGTCATGCCCAATAACTTCTTCTCAATCTTTCCTTTGTTAATAAACCCTGTTGTTGCAACCTGAGCCTGACTGTTGTTTTATAATTGAGTGCATGGTTGAGAATTCACCAACTTGAACTGTCTCCCACCTTGCCACTGTTTTTCATTGAGTGAAACATGGAGAAACATGTGATTAGAGACATGTGGGGAGGCTGACAATGTCAAACTTTACCTTCATTTCTACTTTCACTTTTCTCCTTTTGCCCTAGACTTTCCTGGTCTCTTCTACTCCTTATCTATGGTTCCCTACCAGAAAATACCTTAGATTTGTGGCAAATTTCAGGTCTCAGTGGTACTACTTTGGCCAACATTATTTGGCTAGGCATTTACGCACAAGTGAATGGGTAACTTAGGACTTTTTCTTTTGGGAAAAAAAAATTTTTTTATGCACACTAATACCTCTAAAGTTCTTTCTCACTCAGACTATGCTTTTCTTTATGGCAGAACTCCTTTAGAGAATATATCCCTCAGTCTGAACATTTATATGGGAACTACCGTATTCCATGAATAAAAAATAAATGAGCAAACTTTCATGTATTCAAATAGCACTATCTCCAAAGTATACTTTGTTTTTTTGTTTTTTGTTTTTGAGACTAGGTCTTGCTATTTTGCCCAGGGAACCGCAGGCTCACATTGCCTGGAGTACCACAGACTCAAGCGATCTCCAGCCTTAGCCTTGAGGTAGCTGGGATTACAGGTGTACCATCACGCCCAGCTAATTTTGGGGACTAGGTCTCACTATGTTGCCCCAGGCGGGTCTCGAACCCACAGACTCAAGCAATTCCTAGCCCCGGCCTTGCTCTGTAGGCTGCGATTAAAGGCAAACGCCACCGTGCCCAGCCCCCAAAGTATACTGTTAAATTAACAAAGCAAAGGGCAAAACTGTTGTTGAAGGCTCAGTGGTGTTCCCCTAACTCCAATTCAAATAAGTTCTATACCCCAGTTCCTCAGATTGTAACTCCATGTACAAACAAAACCTTTAAAGTGGTGATTAAGTTAAGATAAAACCATTAGGATAAGACCTAGTACAATCTGACTGGTGTGTCTATAAGAGGAAATTGAGGTAATTTGGAAAGCTGTGTGAAGGACCCTGAAAATGGACCTACCTTTTAACCCAGTGATACTACTTCTGGAAATCTACTGAAAGGATACCAAAACACTAATTCAAAAGGAAAGTTGCACTTCTAAGTTTATTGCAGCACTATTTACAATAGCCAAGATATGGAAACAACCCCAATGTTTCAAACAGACCAGTGAATCATAAAGTTGTGGCATATTTACATAATGGAATACTATTCAGCAATCACAAATGACAAACTCAGGTCATTCACAGCAATATATATGGAGCTGGAAGGTATAACACTAGCCAAAATTAGTCAGAAAGAAAAAGATAAATATAATGGTCTTACTTATATGTGGGATATAGAGAAACCAAACAAAAGGACAAGAGAAAGTTAAAACTAGCAAGCTGATAACTGAACTGAAGCATACAACAAGAGGAGAGGAAGGTCAAAATCAGGGGAGGGAGGAGCACAAGGGATCATGATGAGAGTCAATGAGTGATATAGTGGTAGGAGAACTTTGGGGTATACAACAATGTAAGAAAAATATGTAAATATGTATAAGCAATAAAAACAAAACAAAAAAAACATGTGAAAAAATCAACCCTGTTCACACCTTGTCTCAGACTTTGAACTTCCAGAACCTTGGAATATGAATTTGTTTGAACATGTTATTTATTATGGCAGCCCTAGTCAATCATACAGCTGTGTAGAAATAAAAAAATATGTTGAATTCAGTTTGGAGCCTCCCACCCTGCGTTGCTATCAAAGCCTGCCCTCCGGAAGGATTCACCCTCCCAGAGGCCTCCTCTGAGCTTCTCCTACCTTATTCAGGTCAGCCAAGAAGTCACTGGCACTGGTGCCCTGTTGTGGCGCTGCACAGGTGCTACTAAATAAACTAAAGTTCAGACATACAGCCTTGATAATGTACAACATGCCCACCAATACCAGAAACATGGTTGCTCAATATGTAACACAAGCCTGAAATGAAAGTACAGTAAGGAGAAAAACTGTAGATATGCAAGCAAGCCCTATGGTTAGCAATACATCACCACCAAAGAAAAGTCAATCTCCAGAAAACACCAAGGAAGATATTGAAGAAATGACATGTGTTTCCAACAAAGACTTCAAAATCAACATGATAAAGACACTTCAACAGATAAGGGAAGAGTGAAAAATATAAAAACAAAACCATCAATAAGAATTACTTAATTAACGTATTGAAGAATGAAAATGAATACCTGAAAATGAAATTGAAGGAGATCCAGGATTTAAGAACTGCAGTAGAGGAGCTAAAAAATGCAGGGAAGAGTCATGAAAGCAGATTAAATGAAGTAGAACAAATTAGCACACTTGAGGATACAGAAATAGAGGACAAAGAAAGAAAAAGAGGGATAAAAACAAAGTTAGAAGACTGAAGTGAAACTCAGAGACTTGTCAGATTCCGTAAAGAGAGGAATATAAGAGTAATCAGACTCCCAGAAGAAAAAGAGAGAGTCATGGGAATGGAAAGACTTTTTAATACAATAATAGAGGAGAACTTAACTCTGAAGAAATGAAAATAGACATACAGGAAGCAAAAAGAACACCAAACTACTTTAATGAAAGAAAAGCCACAGCAAGACACATCATAGTAAAACTTCCAAGAACCCAGATAAGGAAAAAATAATGAGAATGACTAGAGAAAAGAAACAGATAACTTACAAAGGACAACCCATTAGGCTGACTTCAGATTTTCTGAAGAGACACTCCAGGCAAGGAGAGAATGGAGTCCTATCTACAAAAAACTCCAAGACAAAAAGAGTCAACCAAAAATACTCTACCCTAGAAAACTATTCTTCCTAAATGAAGGAAAAATCAGAACCTTCTCTGACAAGCAGTCTCCAGAAGTTTGCTACCAGTAAACCCCCACTCACTCCAAGAAATTTTGCAAGAGGCCTAAGAGCAAAACCATAAGGAGAAAAAATAGAGCAAAAAAAAACAAGGAACCAAATAAATATCTCAAATGACCACCAAAAAACTAACGTTAGAATCTCAAACATAAATAATCACCCTAAATGTCAATGGTCTAAAATGTCAATGGCCTAAACTCAGCAATCAAAAGACGCAGAGTTGCAGAATGGATCAAAAAACAGGACCCAACATCTTGCTGTCTTCAAGAAACATATCTGATCTCTAAGGCTAAGCATAGACTGAAGGTACAGGACTGGAAAACTACATTACAAGCAAATGGCCCCCACAAAAAAGCAGGGGTTGCCATTCTTTTATCAGACAGAGCAGACTTCAAGCTAAAAAAAAGTGACAAAAGATAAAGAAGGCCACTCCTTAATGGTCAAGGGGTCAATCCACCAAAAAGACATAACAATTACCAACATATACGCACCTAATGAGGAAGCACCAAAATAAAACAACTACTAGCAGAACCAAAAACAAATATTGGTGAGAAAACGTGAGCAAGGGCTGGGGGTTGAGCACCTCTACCCGGGCAGGGGTTCAGGGAGTAGGGGGGTTCCCCTCAGGTTTACTCCAACCTCAGTAGACCTTCACTAGAGATGAAAAATCCAGTCTCCTGCACCCTGCAGCCAGCCATGGTAACTGGCCACAACACCCCATGGATGCCGGTGGTTCCTGCTCTAGGTCTGGGGGCTGAGGTATGGCTAGGGACACGCTTCAGTGAGGCTGAGGCAAGTGAATCCATGGGCTAGGTGTGCGGGGTCTCTGGGCTCCTGTGCCCCATGGCCAGCTTTGGAGGCTGGTGGCAACACTCAGTGGGTAGGAAAGGTGGCAACAACCCTTAGGTAAGCCCCCCAAAACCTGGAGAGCCTGGGAGGGGGGAGTGGGTGGGGTTTTAGCCCATTCACAAGCAGATGGTTGTTGCACGGGGCAGCCATCTGCAGCCCAGATCAGCTGGGGCATGTTCCCCCCAGCCCCCAATCCAGGGTGGGGGGGGGTTGGGAGGGTGCATGCCTAGCTGTCTATGCCCTGCCCCCCATGTCTATGCCCTCCCCCAGGGAGCAGCCAGCATGGGGGCAGTGTGGGGACTTGAATCCTACCCACTAGTAAGTAGCCTAAGAAGACTGCTTGCCTGCCTGGGGTCCCAGGCTGTTAGAGCTCCCTTGCCAGTGGGGAGCAAAGGTGGTGATGACCCCTGAGTAAGTCCCCCGAAGCCTGGAGAGCCCGGGAGTGGGGATGAGTGAGGTTTAGTCCCATCCACCAGCAGATGGTTGCTGCACAGGGTGGCCATCTGCAGCCAGGATCAGCTGGGGCATGTTTCCCCCCAGATCCTACTCCAGGGGGTTGGGGGGTGGGAGGGCACATGCCCATCCACATAGGCCCTGCCCCCAAGCAGGAAGGTACAGGTGGAGGTGGGAAATGCCCCTTCCATTTCATTCTCACCCCAGTTACTCTTCAGGAGGAAGAGGAACATACATAATACAAATTCCATCATAGAATGGGGAAGGGACAAGGTAAAAATTCAGCTCACAAACCTGAGCTGGACAATGTAGATGGACAATCGACACCCCAACTGCAGGTGTGGGCTCTGGGTCTTCCTCCATGAAATTGTGAGCTAATCATCAGGCTACACTTAACAATTTTTGTCTAGCATGGCATTTCATGGCGAATGTGGTGGGCCAACTGGACAAGGGCTCACTAGTCTATGATTTAGTTCACCTGTTCAACTAAGTACGCAGTTGGGGCAACTCATTCTTGTACTTTGAAATATCTTTTACATAGTCTTTCTCAAATATATGACTTTAAGGTCAATTAAAAATAAATAAAAATCATACATATTGAAGCATTTATAAAATACTATTGTCATCTTGGAAAATAGTCTCATCATTTATTATAAAGTTAAAAATATATTTATCGGATCACCCAACAAATTGTAGGTCTCTACCAAAGGAAGATGAAAGCACACATCCACACAGAATTGCTCACAGTGGTTTTATTGATTATATTGAAGGAGTGGCCTGGTATGGCTGAGTCTGTCCTTGGTCCCTCTTGGTGACCAAAACCACCTCCAGGCATCAACCAACTTGTAGCAGCATGAGGTATGGGATTACATGTATTAGCACTGGCACCAGGCATCTGGTGTGGTCTCTCATGCTACTACTTGCCATTTACTTGGCAGGATGTAGCTTAGCACTGTGATTTGGATTCTGCCTTCTGACGTTATTCTGAGCTGAGTCTGTTAGAAAGGGGGCAAAGCCAAATGGCCATGAGGTTTTGCAAGCCAGAACTCAAGCTGGTCTTCTCCTTCCTTATAATGGCAACATATGCCACTCAGTTCCAGCAATCTCTTCGGCTCTTCTCTGTGTTGCAGGTTCCTGTTTGCCCCCAAGCTTCTGCTACTAGTTACATTCTATAAAGCTGGCTTCCATATACCTTTCTGCTTTGAGAGTGGCACACTCTTCTGCCCTTCTCCATGTGTGCATCCAGTTCCTGCTTGCTTTGCTGAATGGTCAACTACCACCTTGCCAGGATTGGCTCCTGCTTGGATTCCAGCTCATTGGACACTATCTGTTGTAGTGCATCTGGCCATATGCTAGCCTATATATTTTCTTTCTCCTCTCCATTTTCCTACTCTCATTGTAAATAATGCTTTTTCTTTTTGTTTCTCTCTGTGGGTATAACATTTGTAAGCACTGGAGTGAGTACCCACCTGTGGGAGCTGCCTCAGAGATGGGGAACTTGTAATTTAATCTTTTACAAGTTGAGCTCTCTGCCCCTCGCAGGAGGAACAAATTGAGAGCTGACCTGAATAAGCAGGGGACCCTAGGGGTGTAGCTCCCCCAGACCCCAGGTGTAGGAGTGAAGTCATGAACTGCATCATTATTAAAAAAGATTTGGGAGCCCAGTCGTCAGATTCTTTTATTTTAATTGTAAAAGGCAATTCACTGTGAAGGAATCACTGGAGTGTCAACAATGAGCTTGAGGCAAGGAAAACTTGATAAACTAGATAAGCTTTACAGGCAAGGAATAAGCTTAGTGACCTGAAGCCAACTTAGCTGTCATGATTCCCAAGAAGATGATTGCTTAGGAATGTTTTGTAGTATCTAATGATAATCTATTTTCCGTTAAGATATTGATTTCTGTCTTCCATTGAGACATTGCCCTCACGTGCTCATGAGATGTTTCTCCTCATGGAATGTTGAAGTAATTCTTTTAAACACTATAAATGCTGACTGAAATCTCGAATAAATCAGCAGATTCCACTGCTCACTGAGTGTGTGTCTGTTCATTGCCCGCCGGCCCTGAAGTCTTTCCTGCCCAGCTGAACTCTGGTCTTCCGTGGCCTGTGCCCTTGCCCGGCGGGTCCGTGGCACCCACCAACTGGGTAATCCAACTCCCACTCCTGCCCCATTAATTGATATTTCTAAACAGTCCCATCTCTGCCATATATATATTTCTTGAAATATTACAGAAAGGTCCAAATAAATCCAATAAAAAATGAATATGAGCAGTGACTCATGTAGAGAAAGGAAAAGAAGCAGAAAATAAGAGTATCTATTATTTTATGTCACTTGGAAGATTCTCATTCCAAATTTTATGGGATGTGGCAGGGAAAGACATGACATTTCACTTTATGTCCTACTTAGATTTGTTTTTTCACTTCAGGGACTATCATTTTTTCCAGTTTATCAAAGTACTAGCTGTTGGAGCAAAACAGGGAGTTACACTAGTCAGTACACAAAACATGGTTTGATAGAGGACCACGCATTCTATGGAGCCATTGACAACACTGACTGATGAACACAGCTGCTTGCAGCTCCCATTTCAGTGCCAGGCCAGAGGTCACACATACAGTATTAGTAGTTTTGGGGCTGGAAAACAGGTGTTTACCTGTTGGCTTTCTCTCTACTGTACTTTTTTGGTCAAAAAACTTGGGAGAGAAAGCCAAATTTACTAAACTGCAAAAATTATTAGGAAACACTCCATGTGTAGCTCCCAGAACATCTATTACAGGGCAACTGCAGGGGAAGCAGGATGACCTGGGTATGAGTCCTCACTCCTGCACTTAAGGACTCAGGATAAGACTCAAGGGCAGGCACACAAGAAAAAGTTAATAAAAAGGTTTATTTATAGGGATAATGAGAAGAGGGGGAACATAGAGAATAATTAGTCAATGTGGGATTGAATGCCAGTCTCAATTTTCCTTAACCAATAAATGGAAACTGAGTTTGGGGAAAAGAAAGTGCTTTAATTTGTCAACAAAGTGTGGAGGGCAGCAGACTTGTGTCTGAAAGGCCACCATCCTCCTCTTTAGCAGAGATCAGGGGTATTTATTGTCCGGAGTCATAAGGGAGTTAAAAAAAAAAAAAAGGAGGTGGGCAAAGTTTGGCATGTCCCTAAAATGGAAGCATCTGGAGATTCTGGCTGAGACTAGCTTGTTTGGTTAATCCTTGGTGTTGGTCAATGCCCAACATTCCCTCTCTCGCCATTGTGAGAAAATAAGGCTGATGATAAAACACTGGTTAAGTTTAGTGGGTAGGGATGCTTATTTGATGGGGCAGATGAAGCATGACCTTTTAACACTGCATGAAATGTAACTTACTGATAACATTGTCTGAGCGGGGACTCTGAGTGCAAATGGAAGATAGACATAACCAAGAGAGTGCAAGCCCACATGTATTCTATTTTATACCAAGCATGCCTTCTTAATTCCACCCTTAGTTCCTAACAATCCTCCCTTCAGGAAGTCAAGAGTCTTGGTATATTCATGGCATGATGGGAGTTGCAATCCTTGGTGCCTGGGATCTCCTGGGCATGGACGTAGGAGTGGAATCCCTAAAACATCAGTGGATTAAGTTCTTTCAAGACATGCTGTTCCCCCAACATATCAATTTAAACCAAATTGGTTTCTGAGTCCAAAGTGCTAACTAACCATTACACTGTGGAATCTAAATTAGTTTCAAAGATTGCTGTTTTCCTATTGCTTAAATGATTTCAAGTTGATTAAAGAAAATTTGTAACACAAGTAAGTTGGAAAAAGAAATAAGTCTTCCACAAGCCTATCACTTAAAGACAAGAGGCTAGTATATTTGGACATTCCAAATTCAAGTCCCAAGAGATACCTAAGACTAACACTGAGCGTAGTCAGAGTCAGTCTCTTTACTAAGAGAAGGTCAAGATGCTTGTTTACGTGACAAAATTTGTCAAGCTTACCAGCATGTGGAAGGACAAGGAAGAATTCTACATGACTCCATTCTCTGAATTCTATATTGACAAGCTTGTAGAGGGAAGGTTGGAATAAGTATCACAGGACTGCCCACCTGCATTTCTTTTCCAGATGGGAACCATTACCATCTGAGTTAGGAGTTTTGAAGGCCAAAATATAATGAGTTAAACAAAGACAGTTATTCATAAGGAAGCAGCCCTTCAGTACTGCCTGTCAGAGTTGATGTTTCTGATATTCATCATATTTAGCTCCCAGAATTTATCAGCCTCCCAGTTATCTTAACTCTGGTACATGTGATAGGATTACTGCCTGGCACTCATTGGGCATTGTGGGGGTAGGAATTTCAGTTTTAAGGCAAGCATTTTAGTTTGAAGAAAACAGATCATAGTCATGTAGTGTGTCGGTGCAGCCTATGCTATGTGTACCATTCCTATTGTGTATGTACAATTCCTATACAAGGTACAGAGTCTTCCTTTCCTCCCTAGAGATGTTTTCAGTATTTTATAGTAAGATGCTAATAATCATGATACAGCATAAATGTATGCCATCTCATATGCAATTCTTCTTAGAGATCAAACTGGTCTTCTCCAATGTCTCTGCTTGTACTAGTAGTACTAGATAGTACTACTAGTCTTCATCCCAATCCACTGGGGATGGGATGATTCTGCTTTTGCTGATCTGGAATCCCTTGATCCTGAAAGTCTCATAAGAAGACACAGAAGAGTGCAAAGCACATACAAACAGGTGGTGGAGGAAAAACTTTCTTTTTTAAAATAAATGTCTTATTTAGGGATAACTAAGATTTGTAGAAAATTTGTAGGCCCTATACTGTTTCCATTAACGTTAACATCTTAAATAATTGAGGCATAATAGCTAAAACTAAAAATTACTTAATGGAATCAAGACTTTTAAAATTTTCTTGATTTTTCTGTTCTAGGATCCTATCCAGAACACATTGCACATGACAGTTTCCCATTCTTTCCTTGTTTTTCACAACCTTGATAGTGCTCAGAAGTGCTGAAGTATTTTGTGGACTAGCCCTTCATTGAATTTTCCTGATGTTTTTCTGGTTAGACTAGAGCTATGCATTTTTGTGAAGAACCATAAGAAAAATGCCATTTTCATGACTTTATATCATGGGTAAATACTATCAACATGACTTAATCACTGTTGAGCTAAACTTGACAACATGGTTGAGAAGTGTCAGTCAGGTGTCTGCAGTCAAATTACTTTTCGCTTTCCCCACAGCCACTGTTTGGGAGGAAGTCACTCTGCACAGCTCACACTTGGGTGTGTGAAGGTGTAAATTAATATCTCCTCAGGATGTTATATGATGGACCAACTAGTTAATGTAAATCAGAAATTATATATCTTCTTTTCTTAAAAAAAAGTAAATTAGAAATTATATATCTTCTTTTCTTAAAAAATGCTTTTTTACTGCGTGTTTTAGTCTATAAACGGAGGACAATGGGGACAATCACTTGGAGAAATCTCACTCTGGCTCTGATAACTTCTTAAGCGCATTCTCCCCCCCCCCCAACTCTGAATTCGCTTCCAGGGAGTGATTCGTTCAGTGGCTATTCTGTAGAAATTATCTTCTCCCTACGTCTTTATGTCATTATATATTTGCATTAGACTGGGCATTAATATATTAATATTATATTGTAAGTTATAACCTAGTATTACGAGTTTTTCATCTATTTGGATTCCAGACTTGGCCGCTGGAGGTTTCCGGATGAGGCCCTCGGTCCTCCGCGAACTTCCTTAGGACCCGAGGCTACAAAGCGGGTCTCAGCCCTGTCCAGGCCAAGCTTCCGCAAGCCCCACGGGAGTCCTGGCTCCCGATTGGTGGCAGCTTCCCGAGCATGACCTGAGTGGGAAGAGCTCCTAGTTTGCAAATCCTCAGCCGGGCCTCGACCTGAGAGCGCCCCTCCCCTCCCAGCAGTCCCCGCGCGGGCACGTGACCTGGACGGCTTCCAGGAGCGGCGGAGGTGGTGGAGCTGGGCTCTCTAACTGCGTCTTTGCGCTACCCCTTCGGTCTGAGGGGTGCTTCAGCGGCTTGCGTTTTCGCAGGTAACTGTCCCTTTCCGGCCGGGGTGACCTCAGACCTCTCCTGCCCAACTCTGCCCGAGCCCTTATGTCTCCAGTACTGCCCCTCCCCCGCGCGTCGCCGCCGTTCCCTCCGACCCCCTTCGACGTCCGTGCTTCCGAGACCCCGGCTGAGAGCTGCCAGGACCGCGCCCTTCCGGCTGGCACCCCAACCCGGGCTGCGTCCTTCGGGCCGCGGCGCTGTTTCCGGATGGTGCGCTGGCTGCCCGGCTCCGCCCTGCTGGGGGCTTTGGTATCCTAGGGCGGTTCTCCCGCTGTGGCTTGCAGTCCTTCTGTCCGAGAATTGGGGCTCTTTTTAGGCTCTTCTCAAGTTCTTCTGCTCGGCACTGAAGCTTTGCGTTACGGTGTGGGTGGGCTCCACCGTCCCGCCCCCGCCCCCGCCCCCACTCTAGCTGGGTTTCACCTACTCTTGCATTTGCGGAGTCTTTACATAGAGGTGCTTGGCGGTACGTTTGATTCTCCCAACTGGACTGGGAAGTCAGGGATTTTTATTTTGAGTCGCATAGATTTTTTTTTTTTTTTTAATTTCTAATGTAAAGAGGCTTCTTGAATGGGCCTAGTAAATTCGAGCTTTTCAGGGTGGGTGGGAAGAAGGGGTGAGATAAAAAGGTTCTTTGTTAAAAAGCTGAGAGAACGTGCTTAATGCCAAAGCCTCTTGACTACTGCAGGAACGCTAAACTCCTGGGTCCCCTTGGTCTTTGAGGGAGTCAGTGCAGAGGGTGACTTGTTGAAAGTCATCCAGGAATAATGGCATGGCCTGGGCTTAGACGCTTTCATTGCCGGTGTTTTTTTTTTTTTTTTAATGGCCTTCATTATTTGTTAAATTAATGACCAGAATATCACCTGGGTAGTGGGCTGCTGGTGGGAATGCCGTTGAGCTTGGTTCTTAGGGGTCTTCCTGGTTTCTGGTGGGTTGAACAAGGCTGCTGGGTTTTGACAGGCGCTGGAATTTGGGAAGAGGCTCTCAGGGTTGGGCATGTGCTCATATGGAGTTTTCCTTTTGCCTGTTTAGTGGTTTTACCTCACTCCCATTCCTCCCCAACCCTCCCACTCCAACACTCGCATAGGTCTCCAAGCGCAGGAATGCAGCATAAGGTTGTGTTGCCGGGTCATCCTGGCAAACAGTAGTATCAGACATGTAGTTAGTGAATAAATACTGAAGCATTGCAGAGAAGAAATCAGAAACTGACACTGATTCTTTACTAACATTGTATCCTTAATACTGTTAGAACGTTCTGTAAGTCAGTTTTCTGATAATCTCAGAGACTGAATTAATGAGATGTGTACAGCTACCACTCTTGTGGTTATCTTGTTATTCCTTGGGAAAAGTTTTCTCTTGACACCCCCCCCCCCCCCCCCGAGAAACTTTGCTATGCTCTGCAACTTGCCGTCTTACTTTAATATTTGATCTTTTTCTCCTGTTCTTCTTCCCTTTCTTACTGGATGTCTAAAGATATTATTAGTGTCAGTAACTATTAGACTATTAAAGTATTAAATAAAAATATTATAGAACTACTATATGATATGACAGTTGTGCTTATGTGAATATATTTAAAAGCTATGGAAACACTAACTTGAGAAGCTATTTGTACAACTCTGTCCCCTCTTTATAGCAACATTTTTTGCAATAGGTAAGACATGGGAACAACCTTGACATTCATCGGTGAATGAATGGAAAACAAATTGAGTTACATCTATAATGTTTTATTTATATAATGGAATTTTTTTTATATAATGGAATGCTATTCAGCCATAAAAAATGAGAAAACCCTGCCTTTTTGACAACCTGGATGAAACTTTGAGGACATTATCCTAAAATAAGAGAAAAACATGATCTCACTTATATGTGGAATCTAATTAAAAAAAAACACCCAAATGAGATCAGACATAATTGGAGGTGGGGGTTGTGGTGGAAAGGTGAAGGTAGAATTGGAGGAAGATGACATAAAAAATAAAAGTTTGCAGTTATAAGATAAATGTTAATATAATGTACCACATGATCACTAGTTAACACTGCTGTACAATGTAGGAAATAAAAGCTGAGCATTCTTGTTACTAGGAAAACATTTTTTTTCTGTTATCTATATGAGATAATGGATAAAACTTACAGGGGCAGTAATCTCACAATATGTGTAAATCAAACCACTGTGCTTATACAGTGCCATATGTCAAGTATAACTCAATAAAAAGGAAAATAACTTTTAAAAAATGGGTAAGTTGAACTAGTCACATTTTAGTTTCTACCTGGAAATCAATGCTGCTTACAGATTGACGTCTAAATCATCCATCCTTTCTTAGCTGGTGTTTTGTTTTGGAGTAGACTGTCCTTGAGGGGTGAGGATGTTTCCTTTCCTTGGATAAGGAAGTACTTTTTTTTTTTCTTTCTAGACTAGGTCTCACTATAAGGAAGTAGGTTTTTTTGTTTGTTTTTAGAGACTAGGTATCCCTTTGTTGCCCAGGGTTGTTTTGAACCCTCAGACTCAAGTGATCCCTAGCCTTCCAGGTAGCTGGGATTACAGGCATGTACCACCATACCCAGTTAAGAAGTAACTTTTAAAATTGTATAGAGTGCTAACTGGAGGAACCAGGATGCTGTCAAAATGAGTCAGTTGTAAACAGTTAACACTGAATTGCAGTTCTAGCATAAAAATAATTTATAATTTTGAGGCTGTCTGTTACTTTGTGGACATAGTATCTCATTTACTTCACTGCATGAGGCAGTTAGTGGTGTCTTGTTGAATAAGTGGAATATGAAACAGAAAAGTTTAATGTACAAAGTCATACTAGTTAGTAAAAGAGGAAGTGTGTTTCAAGCTCAGAACTATCAGAATCCAAAGAGAGTATTCTTATACCTCTTAAGTTGGTTCCATTAGGATTCAATGCTTTTAAAATGTTATGTGTGTAATGTGCATTGTTAATATAGCCTCACTCAGCCATGAAGTCCTTATTAGCTGGAGGGCCTGATTGGTGGTCAGGCAGTAGATCTGCTGTGGAGAGGCTTGTGGCTAGGGAGCAGGGCAAAGTACAGAGGCAGCGTGCTAGTCCTTGTCGTTCCGGAGTTATACTCAAATTAGTCTCAAACTGCTTCTCTTTCCCCTGTGGCTTTTGGGTTCTTTATAGGTTCATACTAGGACCTGACTTTGGGTTAGTTGTGGGTATTGGTTGTCTGTACTTATTCCAGATCCTCACTCTCTTAAGTCCTTATCAGGTTTTGCACAGTTTAGTTCATGGACCTTCATCAAGTTTTGTTACAGTGAAACAAATTTTGACTTGTTTCTAACTTATAGTCAGGTTTATGGATTTTATATTTTATGTTTACATGCTCATCACATGTCTTTCAAAAATATTAATATTTCTATATGATAGGGAAAAAAGGAAAGGTGGAAATTTAAAATCTGCCCCATTTTTGTTTGTTTTTCCTTTCAGAGCACTCATTGTAGGTAGGTAACTTAAAGGCAGGCCAGCTAGTAGGACCCAGGACCAAGAATTCATCAAGCTGTTGATTAGGGTAGGGTATTAACCTATTTTAGGCAGTGGCATGTAAGACTGAGGATAAGTAATCTGAGTGACAAGCATGTTGCTGCCTTCTGTGCTTTGGGTCAGGGTTCAGGATACGTTGAGGTGCCTGGCAAGTGACAAATTCTAGATGGGAAGATGTAGGTCTCTCTGCTAGGTGAGTTGAATCTTTTAAAGAGCAGATGAAGGCAACTGCTTTTTTAAGGACTGGTTGCCTGTTGATCTGCTGAGGATTGCATAGCAAGTCAGAACAAAAGATAGTAATTTCTGGTCTTCCCTGAGTAAGAGAGAGCAGGACACTTGATTTCCCTGGGCCAATGAACATGCATCAACGGGCATGACCAGAGGGCCTAGGAACCCTGGGCACAATCAGTGAAACACCTTGCTGATAAGATTGAGACTGTGACTGGAGTCATAGGGTTCAATTACAATATGGGATGACAATACCTGAGCAGCAGACTTACTCCAATGATATGTTTACACCTAACCTTCTTACCCCTCATGATTATTACTGTATACAATCTTCACTTTGCCTGGCCCTCCTACCCCTTCATGATCGATGCTGTATGATAATACCATTAATAAAGCAAGGCCTGGATTTCATATTGATCAGCTCGGCCACTGGCAATCTGACTCGAGGACTCTGTTTTTCTTCCTTATCAGGGTGTTGCTTTCCAGAATCCTGTTTCTAGTTTGTTGCCACTGTGATACAACAGTTACCCTTGGTATATTTTTCTACTGTGGAGAGTATCTGTTACGTGTTGCTTATATAAGTTGGAAAGTCAGGCTTACTTTTGTTATCTAGCTCAGGAAGGCAGGCTGATGCAGTAACATGCATGTAACATGTGATGATGCTGAGGAGGCTAGGAGGCAGAGGAAAAGATCACACATTTGTTTATTGAGCTTATTTTCCTACCTACCTTGGGATCACAACTAAATGGCAAGATTTCCTGATCTCAGTCACATAAGAATATGCCCTACAACTGATGCTACTGTCATAGTCCAGTGGAGATCCCACAAGACAGTTTAGAAAACTCCCGTTATCATGGGCGTTTTGTGCTTTAACTTTTGACTTTTCTAGAAACTGGTTTGTAAGTGCCTGCCTAGGAAGGGCAAGTAGCCAAACTTAGTGCCTTTCTGAGGATGTGACTCTCAGCATTGTTTCCTAGGAGTTGTTCCCCCCAACTTTTTCTTTTTATTCTTAAAGTAAATTTTAGACTGGTTTGAAGCCCATTGCTGCAGTCCTTCCCTGCTGCCTATGTTTTAGAGCAAGCACGTCCTTAACTCAGCAGTCTAGTTTTTTTGTCTTAAAAAGAAAATCCTAACATCTTAGCCAGTAAACACAACTATCTCTCACTATTAACACAATAGCCACTTGAATTATCCAGTGGCAGGAGGGTAATACACAAATGAAGGTGGGTTTTGTTTGTTTCTTTATAACTCTCCTAACCCCTCTGTGGAATCCAGCTCACTTTGGAAAGTATGTGTTTTCTCTAAAATACTCTGTAGCAATGTACCTGATTTTGTATCTGGTCTTGAAAATGGGCTTGAGCCACCTGTCACTACCAAATACCAGTGAAGTAGAGACATGAGTTATGTTTTTAAGTTGCTCTCTAATTAAACAGCTGGCAGTCTGGATGACAGAGACTTAACACCCTAAAGAAATTACCTAAACATTTTGCTTTGAACTGGCTTTCTATAGTGAGTTGAGCAAAGACAGTTAAGCAGTAAGCAAGCCTTCAATGCTGGCCTCAAACACCTCCCAGTGTGCTGATGCTAGTCTTCTGATAGCTCTGGCACACTTTTCCAGATGTGTGCTTGACCTGCAAAATTAACTCAGAGTGAATAAGCCATAAACATTATATGTATGCAGAGTTTTTATTATAGTGGAAAACAGTGCCTTACCTGATCTCTTTTCCCCTAGTCCCTATCATTTCTAATCTGCTGAAAATGTCTTTGAACCTCAGTTGGTTCTAATGAACTGTAATTACTTTCACATTTTCTTTTTCTCTTCTTTTTTCTTTTTATTTAATTTTAAAAAAAGCTGGTTGACTATCTTATTTGAAAGCTTTTCTGAAAACATCATTGTTTTTTGACCGTATGACACTGGCCCATTTTGAAGTTACCTGTTCTCAGATTGTACCTAGCTTGCTTTCAAGGAACATTGGCTCCTTTTAGAGGAGACCAGTATTAGAGATAAAAATCTGGGCACTGGGATACATGTGATACTGTTTCATGTAATGGCTGGAAGATGGACAGGATGATACCAAATAGCTACTTAAGTAGATGAAAGACTTGGCCTTTTCCCAAAAGTAGTGAGTTTTTGTTACTAATTTCAGTTTTCATTCTGCTTTATAATCTAATTTCTCCTTTCTCTAATAGTTTTGAACTATTTTATATAGGGACACTAGAAATATGTTTATCATGTCCTCTAGATGGAGAAGTTTATTTTTTTCCTTTTTCAAAACACCTTGACTCAAGTGACCTAGAAATTATTCCCAAGTCAGCTTTTCATCTGCTTGTGACCGTCTTGAGGCCCAGCTAACTGAGAAACAGCAGAAACCCAGCCCCACACCCAAGAAGCACTGAAGAAACATGGGTATAGCTGGTAACTCAGATGTTCACTCATTTGTTTAGGTATTAATCAGCTAGTAGGAAATCTCCTTAAGGTTTTATCTGTAGCTCTTTTTAACTTTGTTCTTGGGTGCTACTGCTGTTAATCTTAGAGACATGTAAAGTTACTGGACTCAGATTCTCTTCTTTTTAAAAAAATGTTTACATTTTCTTATGTTTATATAACATTGGCCATATTTGTATAGTTATTGTTCCTGTTAGGTATGGCCCTAACATCAATAATGTGCCCTTCTGCCCTTCCTCACACCAGTTATTCCAGCTCCTCTCTCATTGCAAGTTGTCAATTGATGTTTGGCCCACTGGTCTCTTCTTTTTCTTTTTTGGAGTGATGTCTTTTTTCTGGGTGATTACCTGTGTTCCCCGAACACAGCAAACCATGCTGCTCAGATTTCTAGGAGTAACTTTGAGGTGGGTAGCCAGGCCAAGCACATTAGGGTCAGAAACCCCCTAATATGGCAGGTGTGTGGTGGGACTCTCCAGGCTCCTTTATTGTGAAGATTCCTATGGTGGAGGAGAAGCTCTCTTTTCTCTTGACCTATGTGGTCACTGGGTTCCTTGCCTCCTCATTCATGCTGGCTGTCTGATATATGTCACTCTGATATATGTCACGTGATGCTCCTTTTGAGCCTTAAAGTTCTGGCATCTGGAGTTGGGAACCCAATTCCCAGCCATTAGCAGAGGAGGAGTTCCCTGGTGGGGACAAACTTCAGCAGGTGATTGGTCCAGCTCATCTTCACTCTCATAGTTTACAGTTCTGCCATGGGGCTGCAGCCACACATCTGTGACTTTCCTCCCAAACTGGGCAAAGAGGGATCCTTGCCCACATTTCGTACAACTCTGTACCAAGGGCTTTGGTTGCCTAGGCCCTGGGGTTGTTATAAGTGGAGCCCTGTGACAAGTTATCACTATAATTAGTCTCAGTCTTGTCTCTTGTGGTTCCAACCATGCTCTCTTTGGGTCCTACCCTGGTGATGAATATATCACAGACCTGTATTTGTTCCTTCCCTTTCCTGTATATCTGCAGCTGGAGTGCCTGATTTTTTTCTTCCCAGTGCAGGTCTACTTGAAGTGGTAGTAAACCAGAGGGGGACCTCCCTTCCCCCAGTTCTGGCAAGATGCCTCATCCCAGGCCCATGTGGAGGCAGAGGCCAGCTACACCAGCCTAGATCCTGAAGCTCCAGTGGCACAGGACTCACCCTGTCCCTCATCTCCACCTGCATCCTCGACTGTGTTGGAGGTGCTCCCTAGAGGTTCAAGCTGTCCTGGGGGGCTTTGTCTCCTACCTCCTGGAGTCAGGTTCTTAGACACCTTTCAATAAATGAAGGTGTTCTTAATCTCATTGTTACAGGGGTCTCATATTTTGACTTTCGAATTACAGCAGATACTGTCAAATTAATAACAGGTATCTTGAGAGACTTTAACAAGTTTAGTGTAAAAATTTAGGAAACTCCAATCACTACACATTTTTATGCTATTCTCTTGGTCCCACAACTGCCTCCTCATAAGGTATCAGCAAAGTCATACATTTCAGTCAGGTTTTGTATTTGTATGATGACTAGGTACTTCCCAGTACCTACATGTAATTTTCAGCCCTTTCCCAGATATTTTCTTTATTAAAATTTTTTGTTTTACATCATCAGTCACCTTTGTATAATTATTCCTCTTAGGTATGGCCCTTCCAGTATTCTACCTCCAAACAACCACCCATCTTTCCTGCATCTCCTTTCCCCTCTCTAATCACTCCAACTCATCCCTCACTGCAAGCCTTACACTGATGTTCACTCCACAGGCTTTGTCCTTTTCTTGGGTGAGGACTTGTGCTCCTGGACTGCAGCAGAACAGACTGCCCAGTTCCCCAGGAGGAACTGGGAGGCAGGTAGCCAGGCAGCCAGGCAGAGCTCTTCAGGAACCTGTTATAGGGCAGGTGTGGAGTGGTTCTCCAGACTTCTTGGTTTTGGAGCTTCTTGTGATATAGGTGTCTGTCCTGTTTTCTCCAGGCCGGTATTGTTTCTAGGTCTGTGTCTCCGCATGCACTGATTGTCCCATCCATTTTGCTTTACTGGCACGAAATGTTGCCTCTGAATCATAGTTCTGGTTTTGAAAACCCAGTTCTCAGCCACTGTGGGTGGGGAAGTTCCCCAGTGGGGATAGACTCCAACAGGTAGTTGGGCCAGCTCCTCTCGTCTCTTTTTGTGGTATTCAGTTCTGACTTGGGTCCCTAGTCACATCTCTGATATTTTCCTGCCGGAGCTAGAAAAGGAGGAAACCTCACTATGAACACATCTCTGGATTAGGCATTTGGTTCCCCAGCCCCAAGGGATGTTATAGATGGAGCTTACTTGAGAGGTTGCTGCCATACCAGCTCATACCTGGTCTTGTCTCTCAAGGTTCCGGCCATGCTCTGTTTGGGTCTACCCCAGACAATGATTGTTTCCAGGGCTTTGATTTGTCCCTCATCTGACGTCTTTCAGGATGGGGTGCCTGAATTACAGATGTCTTGCACTGGTCTGAGTGAACTGGGGGTCAATCCATAGGAGTTCCCGATTCCTTGCCCCATCCCCAGCTGTGGCTTAGGCCCCTTGGGGGTGACCTGGTCTGGAGCCTCCAGACCAGGCAGGAGCACCGGACTCTTCTCTGGCCCTTCTGAAGCTGGGCCCCAACCATGTAGAGGCTGGACCCTGCATCCCTTGGCCTTGCTCACCTATGTGGGAGCTGACCTGGAGCTGGGGGACCCATGAGACAGAGCTCTCATTGGGTTAGCTCTCTGCCCCCGCAGGGGGGGATGTGTTGGGAGCTGACCTGCATAGCAGGGAACCTTTGTGGTGAAGCTCTCAGACCCCAGGCGGTGGAGTTGCTGAGGTCATGCTCTGCATGATTGACTAAAAAACAATTCTAAGGAGCCCTGAAGTTAGAATGTTCCTGTAAAACTGAGAGAACAATTCCTATTAACCCTGATAAACTTTCAGTGAGGGGATAAGAAATCCTTTAGTGACACACCTAAGGAAATGAAACCTGATAAAGTAGATGACTTTGTAGACAAGAAACAATTGTAGTGATCATTAACCAGTCTAGCTATCATAGGTTTAAAATAGATGATTGTCTTGGAATGCTTTTAAGAATATGTTTTAATTAAAAATGTTTAATGTTCACCTAAGATAAAATCTGTTAAAATACTGACTTCGTGTACTCATAGAATGTTGATGTAATCATTTTAAACACTATATATACCCACTAAAATCCTGAACAAAACGCAGCAGATTCATTGCCTCTTGAGTGGTGTGTCTGTTTGCCATCGCCGACCCTGTGCCTCTCCTGTTCCAGCTGAGCTCTGGTTCCCCGTGGTCTGTGCTCTTGATTGACCGGTCCGTGGCAGGTGGCGCCTGAACTAACAGGGACTCTGGACAGGTAATCTCTTTTCTTTTTCTCTTCTCTCAGGGCAACAGCTTGGATCTTACCAGGGTTCAGCAGTTCCGCCGATAAAGGATCATCGGTTAAGAGTAAGTAATCTGTAACAGTCATGGGACAAATTGACTCGAAGAATGAAAAAATCTTTCTCTCAGTTTTTAAACATATGATGGCTCGCAGAGGTGTCAAGGTGTCAGAGGACACTTTAAAGGATTTCTTTGACTTTATTAAAAAAGTTAGCCCTTGGTTCCTTGAGGATGGGACTTTGACTTTGTCAGATTGGAAAAAGGTGGGTCGTGAAATGAGACTTTATGTGCAGGAAAATGGTGACAATGTGCTTCCCTCTTTCGCCTATCCACTGTGGTTACAAATGAGGGAGCTCTTGACTGACTCCACGGATTTTGAGGGCCTAATCCATGAAACTGCTTCCGTGGAGGATGAGCGTGAAGCCAGACCGATTAATGTTCCAAAAAATGCATATGGATCTAATTTATCAGAATGTAGGCATGATACTGTGTGCTTTGCTTCCAATGACCCAGATGATTGGGATCTGGACGATGAGGCAGCAAAGTATCAGTTGCCTGAGGACCGAGATCACCATCCTTATTTTACTAAAGCCGCTTTCCCTAGACCTAAATCCCAACGAAGAAACCTACTTGTGCCACCCGTAGGCTTTCATGCGGCCTTGGTAGAGGCTAGAAAGGAGGGGGATCTCTCCTTTTCCTACCCGGTGGTCGAGAGAATAGATGGGGAGACCCCTACCTGGGAGCCTCTTCCTTTAAAGATTCTTAAGGAGTTACAAACGGCTGTAAGAACATTTGGTCCCTCTGCTCCTTATACCATCCAGGTGTTGGATATGGTGGCAACTCATTGGTTAACACCTCATGATTGGCATCAGACAGCCGAGGCCACCTTGAGTCCAGAGGACTATGACCTTTGGCAAACTGAATATGAAGATTTGTCCAAACAGATGGTGACTAAGTTTTCACAAAAGAGGGGTCCCAAACCAGGTATGGATATGCTCTTGGGGACAGGGGCTTATGCGGCCCCTTTCTCACAAGTCTCTATCCCACGCGATGTGTTGGAGGCAGTTACTCACAATGCAGTCACAGCGTGGAGAAAACTTGCACCCCCAGGAGCCAGGGGTAGTACACTTGCAGGAATTAGGCAGTCTAATGAAGAGTCATATCAGGATTTTATCTCTCGCTTAGAGGAGGCAGTGAATAGGATGCTGCCCCCATCTGAAGGGACAGATATGCTCCTAAAACAACTGGCTTGGGAAAATGCTAATCCTTTGTGCCAATATTTAATTCGGCCTATACGTAAGACTGGTTCTATTCAGGACTATGTTAAAGCATGCTTAGATGCCTCACCTATGGTGGTTCAAGGATTGGCATATGCAGCAGCAGTGAAAGGGCAGAAATTCAGTTCCTATGTTAAACAAATATATGGGGGAGGCAGGCAGTCTTCTCAATCCACCTGTTTTAAATGTGGAGGGATAGGCCATATGCAAAATCAATGTATTCAATCAGTGAGTAATGATAAACTTAAAAATCTTCCCTCTACTGTCTGCCCTCGGTGTCAAAAGGGGAAACATTGGAAAAAGGATTGCCGATCCAAGTTCCATAAGGATGGATCGTTGATAGATAAGAACAAGGAGCCAGAAAAAGAGACTCCAGCTCCAAAAGAAACACCAAAAAACTAGATGGGGGGTGTCCTCTCAGCCCCCTGAACACAAGAGAGGAACTTGAGCAACTACTTTTAAACCCTGAGGCCCCTGAATTTACTATTCATGACCTTCCCAGGGCAACTCCTGGAAGTGCGGGGCTTGATTTGGCTTCTCAGCAAGATGTTATTTTATCTTCCTTAGATGGAGTCACTCTAATACTCACTTCTGTGTTGGGATCTCTCTCTCCAGGAACTGTAGGACTTATCATTGGCAGAAGCTCAAATTATCAGAAAAATTTTGAGGTTATTCCTGGTGTGTTGGATGCAGACACTCAGACGGATATTAAGGTTATGGTCCGTCCTCTAAAAGAGACAATACAATTGCATAAAGGACAAAGGATTGCTCAATTGCTCTTACTGCCCTATGTCAAACTCCCTAATCCTACTTTACTTCAAAATAGAGATAAAGGCCAATTTGACTCCACTGATTTTTCAGGTCGCTTGGGTCCAAGATAGAGGTTCGCAAAGGCCTTTTAAAACAATTTCAGTCAATGGCAAGCCACTCCAGGGCCTGCTAGACACCGGGGCCGACCGGACATGCATAGCAGGCAAAGATTGGCCCTCCTCCTGGCCTTGCATTAGAACTTCCTCCTCTCTTGTGGGGCTTGGCTTGGCCTCTAATGTGGCTCAGAGTGCACAGCTCCTAAGATGGGATCTGGAGGGAAAGTCTGGTTTTATTCAACCTTATGTCATCCCTACTTTACCATTCTCACTGTGGGGTCGAGACCTCATGAGTGATTTAGATCTCAAACTAGTCACCTCAGACAACTTAAATTTGCAGTGTTTTTCATAGGGGCCAGTGAGAGCTCTCTGTACGCTGATAAAATCACCTGGAAATCAGATGAGCCTGTATGGCTTAATCAGTGGCCCCTGCCCCAAGAAAAAATATAGGCAGTTGAACAACTGGTTTAAGATCAACTAGATAAAGGCCATATTGAGGAAAGTAATAGCCCATGGAACACACCTATATTTGTCATTAAAAAGAAATCTGGTAAATGGCGACTGTTGCAAGATCTTAGAGCAATTAATGATTCCATGATTGATATGGGAGCTTTGCAGCCTGGACTGCCTTCTACAGTAGCCGTCCCTAAAGGATGGGACATTATAGTTGTTGATTTACAGGACTGTTTTTACACCATTCATTTACATCCGGAGGATTGCAAACATTTTGCTTTTAGTGTCCCTGCAGTTAATTTTCAACACCTGTATCCGAGATATCAATGGCAAGTCCTCCCTCAGGGCATGAAAAATAGTCTCACACTCTGCTAAAAATTTGTTGATGCTGCTCTTCTTCCTGCTCGGCAGCATTTTCCGGAGGCCTATTTTATCCATTGCATGGATGATATTCTCTTGGCCCATCCTTCTCCTGCCATTAATGCCACCTTGCTACAGGAAGTAATAGCTTTGCTGACTCAGAATGGTCTAGTCATCACTCCAGAAAAAATTCAAAAGGACAGACCTATTAATTATCTGGGGCATGTTATTTCTGATTCCTTTATTGGATCTCCAAAACTTACTCTTAGAACAGACTGCCTTGAAACTTTAAATGATTATCAAAAACTGCTCGGCAATATTAACTGGGTTCGCCCATTCCTCAAATTAACAACCGGGGAACTGAGCCCTTTGTTTCAGATTTTACAAGGGGAACCTGATCCTTCTTCCCCACAGTCTCTAACTCCTGAGGCACAACAGACTTTACAACTGGTGGAACAACAAATTAATGAGGCTAAGTTCAGCAAATCTCTTATGATCTTGAGTGGGACCTGTTAGTTTTAAAAACTGCATATATGCCTACCGGCTGCCTCTGGCAAAATGGAATTTTGGAATGGATTCATTTGCCACATGTACAATCGAAAATGTTGGCTTCTTGTCCATATCTCTGTTCTTTGATAATACAGAAAGGTCGAATTAGATCCAGGGAGTTGTTTGGCAAAGAAATGCATAATATAATCATTCCCTTTTCTAAAGCACAATTTGACATGCTTCTCCTAAATGATGACGATTGGCTCCTTGCGTTACAGGGCTACTGTGGTCAGATTAAATTTCATTATCCTAAACATCTGCTTGTGGAATTCTTTCGTGACACAGCTGTTATATTCCCCACTAAATGTTCCCTGCAGCCCTTGGCTACAGCTTTAACAATCTTTACTGACGGTTCCTCCAATGGGAAGTCTGTAGTTTTCGTGCCTGGGCAAAAACCTATCATGCAGGAGGGACCTTCACCTTCTGCACAACAAGCAGAACTTAATGCAGTTATTATGACCTTCCAAACTTACTTACAACCTTTTAACCTTTACACAGACTCTAAATATGTGTATTCCCTGCTATCGAAACAGCTTTACTCTCGGGAAAATCCACTTTTACAGACTTTGCAATTGTTGATCCACCAGCGTACCTCTCCATTTTTTATTGGTCACATTCGCGGTCACACAGGGCTGCCTGGCCCGCTTAGCTTTGGTAATCAGTGCGCAGATGCCTTAACCTGTGCTTTGCTTCTACCCTGTTGCCGAGGCTCAGCGTGCTCACGCTTTGCATCACCAAAATGCCTCCGCTTTATGTTACATGTTTAAATTGACTAGAGAACAGGCTCGGCAAATTGTCAAGGACTGCGCCCATTGTCCGCCGCCAGTACAACATTTAAAAATGGGGGTAAATCCCTGAGGACTTAAACCTCAGGCCCTTTGGCAAATGGATGTTGCTCATATCCCTGAGTTTGGAAAACTTGCCTATGTCCATGTAACAGTGGATACTTATTCTCATTTCATCTCTGCCTCCGCCAGAACAGGAGAGGCAGTGAAAGATGTTATTCAGCATTTAATTCAGTGTTTCCTTTTTATGGGAAAGCCTCTTAAGATTAAAACTGATAATGCTCCTGCTTACACTTCTCGCTCGTTTTCCTCATTCCTAGCAACCTGGGAGATTCTCCACACTACAGGTATTCCTTACAATCTACAGGGTCAAGCCATCATTGAAAGGACGCATCAACTGTTAAAAACTCAGCTTGCCCGTCTCCGTGCAGCTCACTCTTACTTTACCCCACACCACCTGTTGACACATGCCCTTTTTGTTCTCAGTCACCTTAATACCGACAGCGATGGATTGACTCCAGCCTCTAAGCACTGGGGCGGGATTCAGTCTAAGCTTTTGCCACTAGTATGATGGAAAGACCTGCTTACTGGAACCTGGAAAGGCCCGGACCCTCTAATAACTTCTGGGAGGGGCTATGCGTGCATTTTTCCCCAGGATGCTGACTCTCCTGTTTGGATCCCAGATCAGCTTATCTGGCCGGCCCCTAGTCCCCTAGTCCGGTGGACTCGCCTTCTGCACCCCCTGTGACCTGACCTGGGGACACGCCTGGGGGATGTGGGTCTCTCTCTTTTGGATATTTTTCAGAATGCCTAAGGTTCGCGCTGGCAAGAGAAAAGGATGGTCTGCACGCCGCCCTTCAGCCTTGGTGACTCGGCTGCGTGCTTTCCGTGTCCGAGAAACAACCAATCCTCTGCCTGTACCAACACTGCCTACATGGACTCAGTTTCGGGCTTTACTGCAGCCCTTGCTAGTGGAAGCTACACGTTCTGTTCGAGCTGTCGGTGACTGACGAGACCCTATTGCCATCCTCATAGCCGTGTTGACTCTGCTCTCTCTGCAATTTACTCCTACTGATGCTGCCATCTACTGGGCGTATGTTCCGGACCCTCCGGTTCTACACCCCACATCATGGACTGAACATGTGATTCCTGTTTATACTAATTGTTCTTGGGCCCTAGGGGGTCCCTCTGATACTCATATATACCCTATCTCTCATAATAATTTCTCTTATATAGGTCAATCTTCTATTCTTCCCATCTGCTTTACTACCCAACACAAACCGGGTTGCATTTTGATGGTACCTACTTCAAAGGCATCTGGGATTGATAGTACTGACCCTAGTCGTTATACTGGTTGGATTGTCACTTTATCGGGCTTGCCAAGGGCCCATCAGTCCACTCCGGTTCTTTCACCTAATCTGCCTTTTTTTACCTTTCCCTTTGAGTGAATCTGATAGCTTTAATCGCTCTAGCCAACCTCGTTGGACTCGACTCGCTGTAGGGGCCGTCAAGGATCCCTTTGGGAAATTCCTGGAGGCTTTGGTAATCTTATTGATTGGAGCCCTTATGTTGCAAAGAATGCTTCCAGGCCGCCTGCTCTTTGCCCTATGGCTGAGGGCCTCTGGTCCCTGGGTTCTGGCCTTGTTCAGACGGACCTCTGGCGATTAGTGGCTTCCACAGCTGACATTCTTGTTGCCAATGCTTTTCCTCCGCGAGACGATCAGGTTATTTGGTCTCGTGCTTGTGTTCCCAAACCATTTGCTCTATTGATTGGTGATGTCCGCATTAACTTTTCCTTGGGCGCTTTTCACGTTTCCTGCACTCAGTGCCAGTTGACTAATTGTGTTTCCAACTTATATCCTTCCTCTCAACTTCTTGTTGTACATCAACCATCTTTTGTGATGCTGCCCGTCAGTGTTACCGGTCCTTGGTATGATGATAGGGCCTTGCAAATTCTCCAAGAGATCGCTGGCTACTTGCATAGACCTTGGCGTTTCTTGGGTCTGTTCTTTGCTGGTATTGCTGCCCTGATTACATTGATTGCTGCCTCTACGACAGCGGCTGTTTCCTTGTCTCAGTCTATTCATACTGCTCATTATGTAAATACTTTGTCAAAAAATGTTTCCCGTACATTGGGCACTCAAGAAACTATTGATCAAAAAATGGAAGTTAAACTTAATGCTCTCTTTGACATT
Source organism: Uropsilus gracilis (assembly GCA_004024945.1). NCBI lineage: Eukaryota > Metazoa > Chordata > Mammalia > Eulipotyphla > Talpidae > Uropsilus > Uropsilus gracilis. Next base: position 123,107 of record PVHY01001824.1, read on the forward strand.
GTCAATTCTTTGGGTTCTGAGCTTCAAGGACTTAGACTTAGATTGAACTTAAATTGTCATGCATCTTACCAGTGGATCTATGTTACTCCTAAGCTGTATAATAGCAGCCTTCACAGTTGGGACCGTGTCCAATGGCATCTTGCTGGTATTTAGCATGATGTCAATACTTCTATGGACATTTTGCAATTACATAAATAAATTTCTTCCCTTCAACAAGCTGTGCCTTTGGATACTGACACTGCTGATTTTGCTTCATCATTCGTTTCTGCTATGTTCTCCCATGTGCCTTCCTTAACTAGTTGGAACCATGTTCTCATTGCTCAGGCCACAGGAGGCGCATTCCTTTTGCTCTTGCTTTTGTGTGTTCCCTGCTGTCTCAAGCTTTTAGCTTGAGATGTTCAGGCAACCCGCCTTGCGCTGCATGAACTTTGCCTCACTACCCGCAAGCCTGGTGTCCCTCCTGCTAAAAAATAAATAAAAAGGGGGAATTGTGGGAGCTGACCTGGAGCTGGGGGACCCATGAGACAGAGCTCTCATTGGGCTAGCTCTCTACCCCCGCAGGGGGGATGTGTCGGGAGCTGACCTGCATAGCAGGGGACCTTTGTGTCGAGCTCTCAGACTCCAGGCAGTGGAGTTGCTGAGGTCATGTTCTGCATGATTAACTAAAAAACAATTCTAAGGAGCCCTGAAGTTAGAATGTTCCTGTAAAACTGAGAGAACAATTCCTATTAACCCTGATAAACTTTCGGTGAGGGGATAAGAAATCCTTTAGTGACACATCTAAGGAAATGATAAAGTAGATGACTTTGTAGACAAGAAACAATTGTAGTGATCATTAACCAGTCTAGCTATCATAGGTTAAAAATAGATGATTGTCTTGGAATGCTTTTAAGAATATGTTTTAATTAAAAATGTTTAATGTTCACCTAAGATAAAATCTGTTAAAATACTGACTTCATGTACTCATAGAATGTTGATGTAATCATTTCAAGCACTATATATACCCACTAAAATCCCGAATAAAACGCAGCAGATTCATTGCCTCTTGAGTGGTGTATCTGTTTGCCATCGCCGACCCCATGCCTCTCCTGTTCCAGCTGAGCCCTGGTTCCCCGTGGTCTGTGCTCTCGATTGACCGGTCCGTGGCACACCTACTCCCTGCCAACATGGAGGCAAGGCCCAGGATCCCAGCCCTAGACCCTGAGACCCTAGTGGCATGGGGGGTGTCCCCTGCCTGTGATATAGGTGATGCATGGGTAGGCTGGTGCCATACTGGTTCACCTGGCTTCTACCTCTATCCTGATTTAGTATTTTTTTAAAACATGAAATACAAACTGGAAATTCACATTATGATGGTAGGAAATTTCAGTATAAATATCCAGGATTTGACATGAATGAATACATGCTATATACCTTTCAACTTTATATTGGAGTAAAATAGTGATTGCTGTCTATATCCTATCACCTTTAAAAAAAAAAATTTATAGATTGAACCGATTTTTCCAGAGAGTACCCACATGAAGGTAGGGACTCTGGCTTGGTCTCTGCTGCCTCTCTAGGACAAGACTGCTCACACAAGAGATGCTCAAAGTATCTTTGGTGGGTGTAAATATGATGGTATAATTGTCATTATTATTATTATTTATTTATTTTTTTGAGACTAGGTCTCACTATGTTGCCCAGGGTAGTTCCAGTCCCACAGAATTAAGTGATCCCCAGAATCAAGCCTCAGTCTCCCAGGTAGCTGGGATTACAGGCACCACCACTGTGCCCGGCTGCTTTTTTGAGAAGCAGGTCTCACTGTGTTGCCTGGGATAGTTTCAAACCTGGAAACTCAAGTGATCCTGTCCTCTTGCCTCCCAGTGCTTGGATTATAGGTGCGCACACCGTGCCTGACTAGTATAATTTTTCTGCTTCAAATCCTTTTTAGGTTTTGTTATAGTTATAAGTTTCAGGAAGCCAAATTAAGTGATAAAGAAGCTGATTAACTAAAAAGTCTGAATTGTTGTAGGTTTCTGGATTGGTTAAGTGGGTGACTCAGAAATGTTATTATCTCTGCTATCTTTGTCTTAAGCAGCCCTCAAGCTGGCCCCCCCATGATCCTCGTTACCAGCACTTTCTTCTCTATTCACATTCACTATGAGAAAGAGGAGAGATGGGCTTTTGCATCTATTTAATCTTGGACTGAAAGAAAGATGTGGAAAGATGAAAAACTTATTTTCTTGGTGAAAACAAGATTGTGAGATACTAGAATTTAAGATGATGAAACCTTATATAACTCTCTGTAAAGGTTTGAAAAGAGTGAGAATCTAACCATACTTAAACATTGAAAAATTTGAAGGAGACTAATTTTACTTTCAAGTTGCCCACTTGAACTTGTGCTTGAATATCTACAATTTTGCCAGATATTTTCAAATCTTGTCCTAGAGGTTATAGACATTTTCATTTCTGCCATATGATTTCTCCTTTTTGGCTGCCATTTGTACCTGTCTGATGATGTTTGAATGACCACTTAAAGTATCTTCTGAGTTTATTGCTGATTTCTTTTTCTGTGAATTGGCAAACGATTACGGCTTCAGTCCTATAGGAATTTTTAAGTGGAGGAATTATTTGCTTGTTGCTGCCATGTGATGGTAATTTTTTTTGTTAATCTTTTATTGATCTTTTAATTCTGGCTTTTTTTTTTTTTTTTTTTTTTTTTTTTTTTTTTTTTTTTTTTTTTTTTTTTTTTTTTTTTTTTTTTTTTTTTTTTTTTTTTTTTTTTTTTTTTTTTTTGCCACCATATTTTTAAACCTTTTCTTGGTGACTTCTGGTATTCTACTTTAACCTGGCTGGTCTATTTGCTGATGCTGGTGCATACTTGATTGGGCACACCACCTTATGCTGAGGCAATGAATGCCCTGAGCCCCAGCGCACTGGTCATGTTGTAAGGAGCGTGTATGCTTTACAAAGCTGACTTTTAGTGTCCGTGGGGATGCTGTTGAGTAGACTTTGTAAGGTGGACAGAGTTCTGAGGCAAAAGCCCTAGAATGGGAGTTGGGTGAGGGTTGTATTTAGCCAATCCATGAAGTATTTGGTAACTGCCAGATTACCAGTGAAGATGAAGAGTTAGACTAGATAGCTGAGATTCTGTGATAGAGTAATGCCAGAGGCTGTGAGCTAAGACCTGTCAGGACTCATGCTGTTGATGAGGAAAACTTCATTCCACTCTGTCTTCAGAACACTGAAGATGGAAATGGCATCATTAACCTCCTGTGGGCAGCAGTGTTACCATTTCTCCAATATTTACCCCTTGTAATAGACCTTTCTTAGGAGGAAACAGCAAGTTAATAAGTGAATCCCCTGCCCCCAAGTATCCCACAGGAACTAATGTTTTACCTAATCTGATTTTGCCTGAGCCACTTATTTTCCTTGTCTGAAACCTATAAAAGGGCTTGTTGGGTACATTAAAATTGCTGTTTGGTTTATGCGTCCAGTCAGCCCTCAGCATCCTTCTTCGTGCTCCACGCCCTGACTCTTTACAGAGTAAGACATGTGAACTGCTAAAGCTCTTAGAATTTCCTGAGAGATAGAGGCCCTCCAGTCCCTCTCCCCTTATAGCTTCACTGGACTGTGTTAATGGAATGACTCTGGCAGGTCCTTGGGTAACTTCAGGGTGAGACTGGTTGCTAGAGGCACCAACCTTGTTATTAGGAGATTGGAACTTTCAGCCTCAACTCCTTGATCTCCAGAATGGGGTGAGAGGTTGGAGATTGAGTCTAGAGACCAGTGGCCACTGGTGTAATCAATCATGTTTGCCTAATGGAAGCTGGATGGTGAACTCAGAGGCACTGTCAGGGTGGTATACCTGGCGAGGGCCTGGGAACTCTTTCTTTATTCTTGCCTTGTCCTATGCATCTCTTCTATTTGGCCATTCCTAAGTCTTTTCCTTTATAATGAACATTGCATAGTAAGTAAAATACTTTTCCTGAGTTCTGTGAGCCATTAGAGCAAATTATAAAATCTGAGGAGGGGGTTGTGGGAGCTCCCAATTTATAGGTCAGAGGTGTGGAGGGCCCAGACTTACTCTAGAGTGAGAATTTTGCCCCTTACTTGTGGGGTCTAATGGTAAGTTCAGATTGTTAGTGTCAGAATTGAATTGAAATGGTGGAGATTGGTGTCCCGAAAGTTGGAGAATTGGTTGTTAGTATGGAAAAGCCCACACAACATTTGGTGTCATAAGTGTTGTGAGTGAAAAATGGCTCGTTGGCATGTTGTCTTTCTGGGTATAATTTTGAATCTCCATTTCTTCTATAGGTAAAAAGATGGCGTTTGTGAAGAGTGGATGGTTGCTGCGACAGAGTAAGTACTGCACATGCTTCTTGGTCTGGTCTGGTTTTTGCCTTAGGATTCCTTCTGAAATAGTTTGAAAGCGAAACTTCAAGCCTTATTAATACAGTTACCTTGATTTTCTTCATAATTTTCAGAGCACTGTGAGTTATTTCTCTGCATTTGCGAAGCTCCTTCTTGGTTGCTGAATTGGCAGGGAACAGGAGGGTACCTGCTGGAGTCTCTTTTCTCTCTAGTTAGATTTATTAATACTGCCCTGACCCTCTGCTTGAATCTAACCAAGCTTGAATTATATACTGACATGGTGGTTCAACTTTCCTTGTTGGAAATATTTGTCTTGTTTGGGGGGATTGAACAGTGATTGTGAACAAAGATTGAACAAAGATTGTGAAATTTAATCTAGTGATAGGGATGAAGATTTGTTCTGAGAGAGTGTATTTAAACTTTTTGCATCTCCAAAATGACTTTAGAGAATAGACTCAATTCTTTCTGGGATTGAAATTCACTCAGACATTATCTTTGTGGACCTATCTTTTATCTTCTGTCTGCTTATCTGAGACTGAAGTATGGGTCAGTTTGTTTTAGAGCAGGAAGCACTGGCTCTATTGAAGCAGTTACTGGAAATATGACTGCTGCATTTGTTTATATGTCAGTAAAAAACTAAGTTATGAGATATACTATTTTTTAGATATGAATTTATATTGAATGTGTTCTTTTAGCAGTCAATTAAAATTCAGACTAGTGGTGAAGAATGACCTGCATACATTAGATGGTTTATAAAATGGATTTCATTTTTATGTTCCTGTTAGACAAATTCTACATATATTGTGTAATTCTTACAACAGCTATGTGAGGTAGGTATGCCAGTTTCCTACTGAAGAAATAAAGGTTCAGTGATAAGTAGGTAACAATTTCTTCAATTATTAACTACGAGTGGGAAACTTCCATTCAAACTTGGAGCTGTTTTTATTTCAATATCCATACACTTTCTACTAGGAGACAGGCCGTTAGCCTGTCCAACCTAGGACATGTTCTGCATTCCCAGACCTGGAATGGAGTCAAGCTTCTTCTCAGTCCTGTAGTCTAAGAATGTATGTTGGTTGTAAAAAGAATGTTCTGGCATAACCAGAACCCCCTGTCTTTGTGTAAGTTTCCTTGTCTTGGGTTTTGTGGCCCCAAACTCCCCCAAATGGTCTGGGGTTGGGGTAAGTCTTGCTGAGATCTCAGGGATATGCTCTCCTGTCCCTTCAGTAGCCTCTACTTTTGTCCTTAGGTTCAAGTAGATGCTTGTTTGAGGGTAGACTTCTCCTACTGTAATTCCATGTAAATGTTCTGTCAATAAAAGTGGACAGTTAACCTTTTGAAAATTTTGTGCCCGCCAGTGCTTAGTATGATGATATATACAAACTAGATACTCTTTATGTTAAGTTGTACAGAGTTGGCCATTGTTCTCGTCCATAGTTATTGCAAAAATGTGTATTTGGAAGATGTATTCTGTTTCCCTATCTCCCCATTGTGAACTTACTTCTTTGCTTAAAGCAAAAGTATCACAGTAAAATAAAATAAGGTCAGTTATACTCACTGAGTATAGTGCTGTCAAGATACACATGTTGGTTACATGTATGAGAGCTCTCTCCAGGATTCCTTTTTCTGCAATTGCCACATTAAAGTGTCTAAGACCTAGTTTTTGGATCTGGAGGACAACCTGATTTAAGAATCTGCACCCAGGACATTGAAGTCAGATGAGGTTGTTGTGTAGAAATTTGCATCCAGTGATTCTACCCATTTGTTTATTATCAATATATAATTATTAATGTGTGCTTACCTCAGGTGCTGCCAGTTAAATGGATGTTGGATGTCACTTACCAGTTTGGGCATCTTGCTGTAGATGCCACTCTCAGCTAGAAGAGTGCTTGAGAGTAGTAAAGAAATCCAGAGGCTGAAGTGTCACATTCTTGCTTGACATGAGTAGTGGAACATGGAATATCAAAAGAGCCACAGGGAGTCATTTTTGTGCATACTGTCACAGAATGGGTGGGTTTATAAGGAACAAAGGATGCAGTGAACAGTATGTGAGCTAACACTGTCTTTAGTTTTCCCTTTTGGCTGAACTTATATAATGTTAAATACCTAGTTCAGGATTAGCGACAAAAGAATGGATTCTCTCAAATTAATATATATATATGGTAGTAGGGGGTAGATGGATGCAATATGGGAATCAGGTAATCTGAAGGGAGAGTGAGTTTTTGAGGAGAATATATGTGAAAGTCTTTAAAGAAAAAGAGGGAAATTTTTTTCCAAAAGATGATAGTATTTTTATTGCATATAGAGACTCTATAGTTCAACATTTTATGATCAGTTCGGCAAGTTAGACACAACTGGAGATGTTTAGATATACCGTTTAGGTAATTTAAAGTTAGATATTTTCCATTAGGTCAAAATCCAATTTTTGTTGGGTATTTTTGTTCTGGGGCTTCTAAGATGGTGGGTGTTCTAGGTATTTCTAGTATTTCTAGTATATATTTCTAGTATATTTCTAGCAACCCTGGTATAGCATGTGTGTTAGTGCCCTTGGGATCTGCTTTCACTTCTGTTTTGATGGACTGCCAAAGAATTATATTAAGGTATACTTATGGGATCAGAGGAAAGTTTTCTTTGTTTCTGTTACCTGTGTATTAGAAGTTCTTGCTTCTTTGACTGAAAGCCTTTCCCTTTTCCAGGTACCATTTTGAAGCGCTGGAAGAAGAATTGGTTTGACCTGTGGTCTGATGGTCACCTGATCTATTATGATGACCAGAGTCGACAGAGTATTGAGGATAAGGTCCACATGCCAGTAGACTGCATCAACATCCGCACTGGACACGAATGTCGGGGTAAATGGAAACTTTATTGGCCATCTTCTGTTATCTACTCTTTACTATTCTTGGTGGGATTGAATCTTCTCTTACTCTGTTTTCATTAACAGACCAAAGATGGATCATATCTGGGAAGAGAGGGTAGCTCATAGTGGACCCCAAACACTTAGCTTGTGAACCATATGGTTGGGACAGATTGATTTTCTCATCCAGTTTAGGTTCATTAATCTATATCATTTTCACTTGGAGAAGATGGTGGAGAAAAAAAGGACCTAGTGCTTGGAAACCCAAGAAGGGTGAAACCATTGATTTTGTAACTGAGTAGCATTGATTTTATGACTCAGAAATTAACGTCTTGATGACAACTTTAGTCAGTTTCTAAAACTTCATGATCTCATGGTTTTCTTAAGTTATTCCTTATATCCATCTTAAAGGGATAAATTTTTAATAAGCATAGACTTCCTATTTCTGATTAATGGTATGTAGCTTTCTTGTTTGTTTTATTGACTGTTGCTATTTGGAATATATAATCACACATGTGGTGCTTGCTTGTAGTAGCCATTGCTAGTTCTTGGGTTAAGAAAGTACAAATGAGATATCTGATGTTTTTACATCCTGCCTCTACTTTGTTGAAACATGTCTCTCCATAGGCCAGATGTTGAAATTCCAACCCAATCCAGACTCATATCATAGATCTTATTTCTTGGTACACAAAATACTTTAAAAATCTGTTTTTTGCTTTTAAAGCAGTGATCTTCCTGTTTAAACTTCCTGTGAAAAAAGCAGGAAGTATTCTGTTATCTGATGCTTTGTATCACTTCCTATTGTGTGAGACTAATTCCTCTAATTTCTGGGCTGTTCTGTACATCTGTACATCTCCAAATGTGGATTACCCTTTATAGAAGGCCCAGTAGTTCTTCCTTTAGAAAGTTTAATTAGAATGGAGCACTGATTCATGTGTTTTGTTCTGAATAGTAAAATAAGGAACAAGTAGATGGGGTATTCTGAAATACGGGTCTTATGCTTATCCAAGCTGTTTGGTAACAACAAACTATAAACATTCCTTCACTCTATTTTTCATAGATGTTCAGCCTCCGGAGGGGAAGCCAAAAGACTGTATGTTGCAGATTGTTTGCCGAGATGGGAAAACTATCAGTCTTTGTGCAGAGAGCACAGATGATTGTTTGTAAGTTATGTGTTTTTTTTATGTGTTTAGTTTTAAAAGCATTTTCTGTTTTAAATTCCGAATATCAAGAAAGCACAAGAGGAGAGTTTTCCGTCAAGTAGTAGAATAAACGACCCTAGATGTGTGAAAGAAATGTGGCAGGATCTTTTTCATTTCTACCTTTACTGACCCTAGTTCCTGCCTCTAGAGCTCCCCAGCATAGGTAGGAGCCCAGCATAATGAAAATGGCAAAAACTATTGGCGTATAGTCTTACTGTACTTTCTTTTTTCACCGCGTAATGGGGATAGATGAGCAGATTCTTAAATCTTGTTCTTGTTTTTGTCAAGTCTTTTAAAAAGTGCTGACACCTGTATTATGCAGTCTTTTCCCTCGGTTGGTGGTTCTTGTTTCTGTCAATCATCTCTGAGTAAAGGACCCATGTGGAATTGCACTTAGTTATTTTCAACCTGTTAGCATTGGCATTGGTATTGAACCAGAATTTTGAAAACACTGAATGAAACGAAATCTTTGAAGAAAAAGGCTTCTTTTTCTGTCATCTCTACTACGCTGCCTTGGGTTAATGGTGGGTGTGGTGAGAGTTCACTAATAGATTATTATAATATTTATATAATTAGAATACTCATGTGATATTTACATAATAGAACAGGTTGTCAAGCATGCCTGCTACCACATTTCACTTATATCTTCAATGTAAAGATATATTCTTTGGTAAAACTTAAGGTTTATTTTAGATCCCAAGTGCTTTTTTATCATCATATTTTCACCAGTAGATCTTAAATGATAATTTCTGGAAGAGATATGACTTTTTTTTAGATTTGAAATGACCACATTTCAAGCTAGTTTTCCTACTTTTTAATAAAGTGAAATTATAATCACTTTTCTGAACATGATCTTTTGAATGTTTTGTACTAGATTTACTTCACCAACTAGATAATTGTAATTTTTCTATGATGTTTCATGCCTTCCAATGCCTTAGAATAACAAATCCTGTGGGAATTTTCTGGTGTCTGTTAAGGACCTAAGTATATCATTTAAGGAATTTTTTTTTAGAAAGTAATTTACTCCCTGAAAGTGCCTCCCAGCCTACTGAGTATTACCCCAAATCTGCAGGATTTAATCATCATGTTACTACTGCTTCTGTGAGTTAGGTAGGATCCTTCCTTGACTTGTCCAGTTTTTGGTGGTGACCTGTTCTATCCAAATAATTCCTTGGTCTTCCTTGGCTTTAAGTGCCTCCAGTTTACTACTTATGTAACATGGCACTCTGTGTTTTTAATTATTTTCTTCTTAGATTAAGGAATTTGCTTAATTCAGTGTGGTTTTTTCTTAATTCCACTGGCAAAATTTCTAAATAATGTCATGTGCACAGGTACTAGGAACCCCTAGGTAAAAATGGTGAAATAAATTCAGATCACCTTTCCCAATTACCTAGTGAAATGAGGGAAAAAAGCATTTGAGCAGCAATAGCCAAATAAAATTTAGCTTTAAGCACAAACTACTAAGAATGACAACCAAAAGCAAAAAAACATTTGGTTGAGCAGTGTTACCATGTTTAACCCTACCCCTGCTCCCAGAGTTAGTAACAAGATAAATTGATTAAATCTTGCAGATTTTTTGTAATGTACTGCAGTGTTGGTGAGGTGATTTTTCAAAAATCTTCTATTTGATTGTGTATGTGTATATTTTTAACATCAGTATATATCCTGAGGTTTTCCCACCACTTTGTCACTTATGAACCATCATCTTAATCTCTGTGCTCATCCCTCACTTGTATATATACACAATATGAAGTTTTATATTGCCATAAGAAAGGATAAAGTACAGACATTTTCAGCAGAATGAAGGGAATTCGAGAGAATTATGTGCATCAAAAGTCAGAATGGTAAAAACATTGGATATTCATGTAGCAGACATTTGAAACATTAAACATTTACAAAATGAGTGGCTATAGGTAAACATCCTGTGGGCTCTAACAGGGAGAGGGAAAAGAAAGGGAACACCAAAAGATGATGGTGAGCATTAAAAAAAAGACATTCCAGAAAGTAAGAATCTCAGTACTGAGCTACAGTCAGAACTTGCTGCAGAACACATTTGAGCAGCCCCTGACTTTCTTGCCCAGAGACTAAATTTCTTTCTAAAATAGTTTTGTTTAGGTTTTTCAAAGAAAGCAGCAAGGTTTCTCTGTTGGCAGCTGTTTTCACTAGTGGCAGCTTGGATGTAAATTAATCTCTAAGCATATTACTGGATCCTTGGACACGAAGATAAACAATTAAAATTGACACCCCCTTGTTCCATACACACATATATGGTCTCTTCATCTAACCAAACTCATTGTTTTATTTTTCATCTTCTGTCATTACAATATAATCTACATGACAGCAGGAATTTGTTCTTTTGTGCCCTTTTTGTATGTCTGTAGCCTGCAAGACCTGTCTCAGGTTATGCCTACTGTTCATTTAATACAGTCAGTGTAATGGCCTTCTCTGGGGTACAAGCCAAACTAAAAAATTGATCTCTGGTAATAGAAGGAAGATTTGAGATACTGTTGGTGAAAGTAGGGATAAAGATTAAAATAGCTAGAGAAAAGATCAGAGCTATGTTAAAAGACTAAAAGAGTTTATCACAGAGTATTGATATCCAAACAGTACTGCACCTTGAAAGGTATTTAGAAATTTAATGCAAAAATTTTTTTCTCAAATAGAAATGAATCTACAGACCAAAGACTATACTCTCTCACTTCCCACAATAATGAAAAACTTCAGACATTAAACATGAACAATTCAATAGAATACTCTTTTCCAAAATAATGATAGTACTATACTGCTTTAAATCCATTGTAGAATTTTGTAACTCACTACATTCATTAGAAAACCGAACACTTGAAAATAGCAGGGCTTTTAATTTAAGAAGTTAGTAAAATGACAGTAAAACATAAAAGGAATTGATAAAGATGAGAGGATGGGGAATCACTAAGAAAGTTGAGGGGACAAGGAAGGGGGGGAAATTTGTGAGATTTAAGATTTACTCATTGACTTTTTGTGACGGTGGGAGTACAGTTTGTTGCAACATTTTTTAAAAAGGGCCATTTGGTAATATCCACTGGAATAAATGTCTTTTAATCTGTTAGCTTTGCTCTTAAAGATTGAATTTGTCTTACACAAATGTTTACACACAACAGATATAGAAATAATAGGACTCTTAACAGTAGCATTATTTTTATACTGACAAACTCATGATTAACATATTCAGCAGTGAAACACTGAAAGTTTACCCACTAAGACTATGAAAAAACAAGAATGCTTACTCTCACCACTTCTATTCAGCATAGAATTGGAAGTCCTAGCCAAGTGATTAGGTAAGAAGCACAAATAGAAGTCATCAAAATTGGAAAGAAATAAAGTTATCTTTTTACACATAATATAATCTTATATAGTGAAAACCATTAAAAACTTCACCTAAAAGATGTTAGACCTAATAAGTAAATTCAGTGAATTTGCAGGGTTATCTGTGTCCAAAACCAACATAGATAAATTGTTGCATTTCCATACTCTGGCAACACACATAAAGCAATAAAGTAAATGTCACTACAATAGCATAAAAGAATATTTAAGAGTAAATTTAGCCACTCAACTTTACATTGATAAAAGAAAGTGAAAAAGATACAAACAAATGGAAAGTTATTCCATCTTTGGCAGAGCAGACTCATTCTCATGAATTGGAAGCTTTAATGTTATTGAAGTGTCTGTTCTATCCAAATCTATCTATAGATTTGTTATAATCGCTACCAAAATTTCAATGGTATTTTTAACAGAAAAAAAAACAAAAACCCTAAAATTTTTGTAGAACCATGGAAGAACCCAAAAAGCCAAAGCAATACTGAGAAAGAAAAACACATCTGGAGGCATCACTGTTTTTTATTTCAAACTTTATTACAAGGCTATTGCAGTCAAAATAGTATGATATTGGCATAAATATAAACACAGACCAAAGAACAAAATTGAGAACTCAGAAATAAACCCTTGTTGTGTGGTCAATTAATATTGGACAAGAGAGTGAAGAATACTCAATGGGGGAAGGATAGACTCCTCAGTAAATAGTTTGGGAAAACTGAATATTCATGTGCAAAAGAAATCTTACTTCATTTTAGCATACTCACAAAAATTATTAAATTCAAAGTGAATTAAAGACATATTTTAGTGGGACTACATCATACTAAAACACAGCAAAAGAGTGATTGGAAAAATTAATATACATATTGCGGAAGCAAGCATGTGATTGGAAATACTAAGACAACCTAAAGAATGGGAGAATATTTGCAGACCACCTATTTGATAATATAGAAGAATCTCAATTTCATAGTAGAAAAACTCCAAAAAGCAATTTAATTAAAAAATGGGCAAAGGCCAGTGGGCTATGGTGAAGGGTTTTTGAGACTTTGATGGTTGGCATAGAGTGATAGCATTTGTAGAGGTGTGAGTCAATATTTTCTCAATAAACATAATTAGAAAACAACAACAGCAACAACTTTGAACAAACATTTTTTCAACAAAGTCTTAAAAATGACCAGCAGAAACAGACCAATAAGGAAAAATGTTCAGCATCACAAATCATCAGGGGAATTCCAAATCAAAACCACATTATTGTAAAACAATGCTAAGCTAAAACAAGGTCAAAGGACAATGCCAGTGTTGGTAGGAGGTCATTGACTGTGGGTTCTCACCGGTGTGCTTAATTGTAAGACTTCTCAGCCTCAGGGTCTAGCAGCAGGGGGGGCTTATTTAACAAGAGATTGACAAAAAAGGGAAAGTCCACAAATGGGTGGTTGTCTTGCACCAGATAGTATCCATAGTGTTCTTTAGTTCCAGACAAAGACTAGTAGGCAAGATAGCACAATCCTGTCAAGGAGGACCTGGAGCTAGTGACACACTGTCATTCAGTGGAACAGAATCCAGCAGTGGCAGCAGGAAGTGCTCACCACAGCATCAGTCTGAAACCCAGGCTGGACAGCACCAGATGCTAGCAACAAATACCTTACAGCAACAAAGGCTACCGAACTTGAAGGAGGTCCTGGCTGATCAGAAGAGGTAGACAGTTCTCAAAGGAGACCAGATATAGAGTGCTGGCCACTCTTTGTCTCCAGGAGGCGGTGTCAGACACATCAGTATTAACAGTTCTTTATGAGCTCTTGGTCTGAACCAGTAGATAACAATTGACATATCTGGCCCTGGGCCAGCAGTGCTTTGTGTAGGCATTGTCAGAGGCACAGCTGGAGGTAGGTATAGTGGCTAGGTCTCTACAGGTCTGCAAAGGTCTGCAGGTCAATGGAGGCCTGTGAATCCTCAGAGGTTGACTGATGGGTGCTTCTCTTCTTTGGAGCTGGCTGCTGAAGCCTTTCTCTGGAGGCTGAGAGCAGAATCCTTTCATTTCCACAAAGGTTGGGAGTAGAATGCTTCTTTTTTAGGAGGCAAAATTGCTGAATCCTCCTTTAAAGTTTGGGAACAGAATGAATCCATGCTGGCTCTTGCCTTGCCTTTTATGCTCTTTTGCAGGGCGGATCCTGCAGCAACACTTGAACTCCCAGCTGCTACAGGGTGGGCTCCACTGGGAAACTGCCATCTTGGTTCAGAACTCCCTGGGCTTCTACCACCTGTGCCTCCTTGTGAGGCCCAACACCCCTCCCCACAGCCATGAGAGGGCTTGGGGTTTGCCTCCACTGCTGGAGCTTGCTCTGGCATCCAGTGAAATGGAGTGGGGCTGCATGTCTGGGGTAGCATGCAAGGAGAACCATGCTGTGTGCTGCCACTGCTGACTGCCTGCATCCTCACAGTTTAGCTCACTGTGGGCTGTGGGTGGTGAAACGCCTCTGCTTCTGCTGAATTTGTGGAGTGGACTGTGCCTGCTGGCTGGTAGCAACAAAGCCGCCACCATGGCTACCCCAGGCTTGTGCTTCCAACTTCAGCCACATACCTTAGAACTACTTATCTGAAAGATTAAAGATAAGACTTGTGAAGATAGGAGAAAGGGGAACCCTTGTGTATCATTGGTGAAAATGTGCATAGAGATAGCCACTATGGTTCTTCTGGAGGATTGTCAAATAATTAAAAATAGAGCTGCCATATAATTTGGCATTCTCAATTCTGTATATATCCGAAAGAAATGAAATCATCAAAAAGAAAACCATACCCTCTGTTCATTGCACCATCATTCATTGTAGTTAAGACACGGAAGCAATTTAAGTGTCTATTGATGGATAAAGAAAAAAAATACATCGACATATACATGCAAAAGAATATTAATCATCCACAGAAAAAAGGTATCCTGCCTTTTGCAACAACATGGATGAACCTTGAGGACACTCTACTAAGTGAGATAGGAGAAAGACAGCTGCTCTTTGTTCTTGCTTTTAATTTAAAAAAGCTGAATTCATTGAGAGTAGAGTGGTGGTGGCTGGGGAGATGGGGAGATGTTGGTCAAAGGGTACAGACTTCTAAGACAGATAAGTTCTGGGCAGCTGATGTACTGTAATTAACAGTTCTGTTTTATGTACTTGAAAGTTAAGAGAGTAGATCTTAATTATTTGAGTGAGTGGAAGTGTTACCCAACATTAAATTGTGTCATTCTGTCATTCCACATTATTTAAGTAAATTGTTTCACAATATATTTGTATCAGAATTTCATATTGTACACCTTAAATTTAGAAATGCTATATATCCTGTTAATTAAGCCAACATTCTTTTTAATTGCAAAAAATTGTTGATAATCTTAATTTCCTGTAACATGTAGCCATTTCAAAGTGAAGTAGATCTGAACTGAAAACAAGTTGCAGTTTACATTTATGCAAAAATGAAGCAAAAACTGCTAGTATAGAGTATATATTATACTTTAAACATTATGTATACACATAGTAATTTTTTTTGGCAAGTATTCTAAGTGAATGTGTTTAGTGAGGTGGTTGAGTGGTTCATTAGCAAAGACGAAGACTTGTTCTGAAAACAAACTTTTTCAGAATTCTGATGCCAGTGAAGATTTGAGAGTTACTGAGATGTTGAATTGTTTCAAATAAACTTTCCCATTCTTTTTCTCCAGAGCCTGGAAATTTACACTTCAAGATTCTAGGACGAACACAGTAAGTTGCTAATGGTGGTCACCAGCAACATTTCGTATGATTTTACTGTAACAAATAGGACATGAGAGGATTAGGAAAGAGAAACAGGGAAGCTGGGTTTCTTGGTTATCCAGCCAACAATGAACAGGTAGAACTGGACAGAGTGTATGTTACTGAAGTTGAGCTACCTGAATTTTGCCAAACATTTTGGCAGGAGGAATCCTGCCAAAAGCATACTAGCTTTGTTTTCTGGAAATGTTTTTTTATCTCAAAAAGATTTGCAACACTTTGAATTTTGTTGTGGTTTGCAGGGAAGGTTCAAAAAGGACCAGACCACAGTGCCCTTTTTATGCATTGCATCTCAATGTGCAACCAACACTTTGGGACTTTTCTGTAGTTCTATTTCTGACTATAGGTGGTCACTGAGACAGTAGATCCCATTTGTAGAGACCTGTAGTGCTTTCATTGTGTCCTTTCAGAGAATCAGGGTGATATCTCTGCAGTCAAATTTTTCATTCTTCAGATAAGATCCTATTTTTCTCTGTATTCTCTTAGAAGAAAAGAAATGGGCATATGGAACTTATGAAAGAATTTATATAGTGGGGCAGAAAAGTTAAAAAGGCTTAATGTTCAAATGTCATTGTTTCATACATCTATTAGTCTGACACAGTTCTTGCCCATTAGCTTCTCTAAATGTCCAGTTTCGTTCTCATTGATGAAAATCCTCTTGTTGGATGAAATTCATTTTAATGATTTATAGCTAGTTGGGGACAAAAATTCCAAGAGCATTCATTTTATGAAAAAAAATTTTTAAAGAGTATTTGTTTTAATGCACTTTTTCACTGGGGAATAATTTTATAAAGGATTTTCATTTGAAATACAATTAGACTGCTACCTTCAAATGCTAGCATTTTTCTTTGAGCAAGGGTTGTTGAGTGTTATATCTTTCAAAAGATTGGGTCGCAGTCTTGGGTGGTGAGCATTGTCCTCTTACCTCTGTAGGTATTTGGGGAGAACTGACTGACTCTTGCATTCGCTGGGCACTGTTGGTGGGAATTAGGGGAGATAGTCCTGCCATTCATTGCTTCTCTAAGAGCTGTGTCTATCTGCTGTATGCATACGTCATAAGAGCGTATTGTTGTACTGTGGTAACTCTTTCGTACTTTCTCCTCTCATAGGCTTATGTTGGCTCAGAAGTCATGTATGATGAGACGGTGGTGGCTTCTTCCCCACCTCCTTACACAGCCTATGCCACACCAACCCCTGAGGTAGGGAACAAATCTTTGCATTACAGAATGCAAAGGATCTCTGTACTTACTGCCCTTTTAAACAAACAAACAAACAAACAAACAAACAAACAAACAAAAAACCAAGCTAGTACCAGAGAAATTCTAAATATACTTTAACTCTTCTTTAAACTTTTTTGTTTTTATAAACAGGTAATTTTTTTCTTCCATAGAATAAAGTAATTGCTTTTAAATCCTTCATGCTCACAGTTTATTTTTAGAAATGAATTATATTAATGAAAGTTGCTTTGGTTTTATGACATTCATGTTTTTATAGTTTATATATGTAATACATTACTTGAATTCTTTCTGTTGTCAGTAAAAGCCCATTTTTATTTTTAAAAAGCAAGCAAAGGACCCTTCCAAAAAAATCTCATACTTAGAGGTGTCCATTAGTTAAAGTGTCTAGCGTCATATATAAACATCTCTATTATCGAAGTCACCCTTGCTTTTTTTAAAATAAAAATTTTAATTCTGAGATGGTTTCGAATTCACAAGACATTGCAAAGTTTTGTGGAGAGGTCTCCTAGTTCCCAGTTATTTTATGTTGGATAAAATCAAAATCAGGAATTTGAAATTGGTACAATGTTTATGTCTGGTTCTATGTCATTTTGTTATGTGTAATTTGTGTACCTACCATTTCAGTCAAGATACAGAACTGTTGGCAAGTTCTTCCTGCATTTTCATAATCCCTGTCAACCACTGACTTGTTCTCCATCTCTATCAATTGGCATTTCCACAATATTCTGTAAATAGAATCATATAGTAGGTGACCAATTTACTTGGAATTTTTCCACTTAATTTGTTGCTGTGTGTAGTCATCCAAATTATTGCATTCATGTATCACATTATGTACTGAGAGATACCTATTTATTCGGGAACATTTTGTTTCTAGATTTTGGCTATTACTAAAAGATCTGTGAATACTCAGTACAGGTTGTTGTTCAGGCATTGTTTCATTTCTGTGGGATAAATACCCAGAAATGTAATCGTTAGATTATATATGTGGAAATTTTGCGGGCAATATTTTTACAGTTTTATGATAAGCTGCTTCTCAGAGTTAGCTAACATTTCTCCTCACTAATAATATGTTATTTAGTTTCTCTATATACTAGCAGTTGGTGTCATCACTATTTTTTGTTAACTATTCTAATAGATACTAGTGATTTTTCATTATATCCTTAATTCTTAATTTGTGTTGTCCTAAAAGCTACTGGTTTTGAGTCATTCTATGTGCTTATTTGCCATCAGTATATCCTCCTTAGTGAAATGTCTCCATATTTTTTGATAGGTTCTAATTGTATTATCATTTTTTTTTAAATGTTGAGATCTGAGAATTCTTAATTGTTCATATGTTCATGGATATTTTTGTTATGTATGTGGTCTATAAGCATGTCTTTTTATCTTCTTAACAGCTCTTTCACAGAGCTTTTAAGTTTGATGCTTTCCATTTACTAGTTTACTTTTCATGGAAAAATTGTACCTCTGTTGTCATGTTAACATTTCATCTATACCAGAATTCCTAAGGTTTTCTTTTTGAAAGTTATTCTTGGTTTTTACACTTTCTCATTGTGAATTAATTTTTTATAAGGTGAACCTAGTTTATACTATATTTTTTTTCATATAAACATACTTAAGATAAAGTTTAATTTTTAATTTGGTACAGTAAAAGTTAACAATAGCTTAAAAAAGTTTAATAACCAGGATTCTTTATTATTCTTTTACAGAATTCTTTTACATATTCTGGTTCCATTTCCTTTCCACAGAAATTTATCTGTCACTGCAACAAAATCTTAAAATCTTTCTGAGGTTTTGACATAAATAGCTTTAAATCTGTGTCAGCCACAGACTGGAGGCTCCTCCCCTTCCATGTAGATCCTTTTTTGATTTATTTCACCAACATTTTGTAGTTTCCAATATAAAAAATTCTATACTTTTATTTTTTTAAAATTGATTGTATACACGCGCGTGCGCACACACATATTTTACATCACTGTCTACCCTGAGGTTCTCTCACCACCTTACCCCTCGTGAACCTTTTTAATCTCTTGTGCCATCCGTCCCTCGATTTTATCCTCCTCCCCGCTCTTGCTTATGCTTCAGTTCTGTTGACAGTTTAATTTTTCTTTTTCTTGTCTGTCTTCCCTATATCCTACATATAAGTGATGATACTATCTAGTATTTCTCTTTTTCTTTCTGGCTTATTTCACTAATGTGATTCCTTCTGGCTCCATCCAAGTTGCTGTGAACAGCATGTTTATCTTTTTTGATTGATGAATAATATTCCATTATATACATAGACACAGGTTTCTGATCCATTCATCTATTTGGGGTACAAAATATAGTACAAATATAGTACAAAATGTTTACGGATATGGTTTCAGATTCCATATGCAACTAAACCTTTAAGAAATTACTACTTGTCATTTGGGTTGTTTCTATATTCTGACTATTGTAAATAGTGCTGCAATAAATCTGAGTATAGGTTGTCTTTTTCAGTTAATGTTTTTGTATCCTTTGGGTAGATTTCTAAAAGTGGGATTGCTGAATTGAACAGTAGTTCCATTGTCAGTAGTTGGAGGGTCCTCCACATAGCTTTCCATAGTTTGCATTCCCACCAGCAGTGTGAAAGTGTTGCATTCTCTCCACATCTATGCTAACACTTGTTGTTGCCTGTTTTTGTTTTTTTTTTTGTTTTTTTTTTTTTTAATATATGGGCCATTCTTATAGGTTTAAGATGGTGTCTCATTGTGGTTTTGATTTGCATTTCCGATTATTAGTGATGTTGAACATTTTTTCATATGCCTCTTTTCCATTTATATTTCCTCTTTGGGAAGTGTCTTTTTAGTTCTCCCTCCTTTTTTTTTGAGACTAGGTGTTGCCATGTTGCCTGGGTGAACTGCAGACTCACGTTGCTCGTGGTACCATGGACTCAAGCAGTCCACAGCCTCAGCTTCCCAGGTAGCTAGGATTACAGGTGCGCGCCACTGTGCCCAGTTATTTTTTGGGACTAGGTCTTGCTGTGTTGCCCCAAGTGGGACTTGAACAGCGATCCCCAGACCCTGCCGTGACGCCATAAGCTGTTGCTTACAGGCACATGCCACCGTGCCTGGCTCTTCTTCCTATTTTTTGACTGGACTTTTTGTCTTATTTTTGTTGTGTTAGTTCTTTGTAGATCTTTGTTATCAGACCCTTATCACTTGTAAGTCGGGAAAAATTTTTTTCCCATTCGGTTGGGTTTCTTTTTGTTTTGATTAGTGTCTCTTTTGCTGTACAGAAGCTTTTTCATTTATTGTGGTCCCAGCTGTTTATGTTCTCCTTCATTTTCTTAGCATCTATAGATGTGTCCTGAAAGGGGTTTCTGTTTAAGTGTTTTGCCCATATTTTCCTCTGTGTACTTTATGGATTCAGACCTTAAATCCAAGTCTTATATCCATTTTGAGTTGATTTTTTGTACAAGCTGTGAGGAATAGTTTAGGTTAAAATTTTTTTTTTTTTTTTTTTGCATGTAGTGGTCCAGTTTTCCCAGCACCATTTTTGAAGAGCCTATCTTTGTTCCACTGTATGTTTTTGCCCCTTTGTTAAAAATTAGTTGACCATATATGTGTGGTTTCATTTCTGGACAACCGACTCATTTTTAAAGTCAGCATTGCTTGATACCAAATAAGACAGAGAATGTAAAAAGGAAAATTATAACTAATCATCCCTCATTATTATAGGTAAAAAGTGCTTAATAATTTCAGCACTAAATGAAAATAGCTATACGACCACAAAAAGTGGATTATTCCAGGGATGCAAAAGTGTTCAATATCTGAAAATCAGTGGTTTGTTCTATTTGAGGTATTCCTGGGTTTTGGTATGACAAAATATTTTTGTCAAAACCTGAACATGTTAAGTGTTATAAATTGAAATTTCTGGGTTGCCACCTTCTCCATTAGGCATTCATTCTAGGATCTAGGCAGGTAAAAAGGAAACGCAGGGAACTAGACCTGTCTGTCTTAGGTTCCTCAGGTTCTGAGTCAATCTGTTGCTTTCTCTCTACCTATCAGAGTTTCCTTATGTTTTTTTTTTTTTCCCCTTAATTTATTATTTTTTTTTATATTTTGTGGGTACAATTTCTTTCCCTCCCTTCCTTCCTTCCTTCCTTCCTTCCTTCCTTCCTTCCTTCCTTCCTTC